>MU671262.1:6183-29309 GCA_026770625.1 Nicotiana glauca | reverse complement strand
AATAACACAGGCTCGGAGCATATCCTCCAATATCTGAATAGTCCTCTCGGACTGACCATCTGTCTGAGGATGGAATGTTGTACTCAACTGAACCTGGGTGCCTAATTCCTGCTGAACTGCTCTCCAAAAGCGCGAGGTAAAATGTGTACCCCGATCCGAAATGATGTATGTCGGCACACCATGAAGGCGAACAATCTCTCGGATGTATATCTCAGCAAGTCTCTCTGATGAATAGGTGGTGGCAACAGGAATGAAATGTGCTGACTTGGTCAGCCTATCAACAATGACCCAAATAGCATCAAACTTCTTCTGGGTCACCGGAAGTCCAGTAACGAAGTCCATGGTAATCCGCTCCCACTTCCACTCGGGAAGCTCAATCCTCTGAAACACACCACCAGGCCTCTGATGCTCATACTTGACCTGCTGACAATTCAAACATCGAGTCATATATGCAACAATGTCCTTCTTCATCCTACGCCACCAGTAATGCTGCGGCAAGTCCTGATACATCTTCGCGGCGCCCGGGTGAATAGAATACCGAGAACTATGGGCCTCCGCTAAGATCAACTCTCGAATACCATCAACATTGGGCACACATACTCGCCCCTGCAACCTCAAAACACCATCCACATCTAGGGTCACCTTCGTGGCACCTCCACGCTACACAGTGTCTCTCAGGACACACAAAGGAGGATCATCAAACTGCCGATCACGGATACACTCCAATAATGAAGAACGAGCGATAGTTCAAGCTAAAACTCGGCTAGGCTCAGAAATGTCCAACCTCACAAACCTATTGGCCAAGGCCTGAATATCCAAAGCAAGCGGTCTCTGGCTGACCGGAACATAAGCAAGACTACCCATGCTGGCTGACTTCCTACTCAATGCATCCGCCACCACATTGGCTCTCCCCGGGTGGTACAAAATAGTAACATCATAATCCTTTAATAGCTCTAACCATCTCCGCCGCCTCAAGTTCAACTCTTTCTTCTTGAACAAGTATTGCAGACTCTTGTGATCAGTGTACACCTCACACGTCACACCATATAAGTAATGCCTCCAAATCTTCAAAGCATGAACAATGGCTGCCAACTCTAGATCATGGACTGGGTAATTCTTCTCGTGAATCTTCAACTGCCTCGAAGCATAAGCAATGACCCTACCATCCTGCATCATTACTGCGCCAAGCCCAATACGGGAAGCATTACAATAAACTGTATAAGGTCCTGAACCTGTGGGCAACACCAATATCGGTGCCGTAGTCAAATCTGTCTTGAGCTTCTGAAAGCTCTCCTCACACTCGTCCGACCACCTGAACTGGGCACCCTTCTGGGTCAACCTGGTCATCGGGGTTGCTATAGATGAGAATCCCTCCATAAATCGACGATAATAACCGGCTAACCCCAAGAAACTCTAAATCTCAGTAGCTACAGCTGGTCAAGGCCAATTCTTGACTGCCTCAATCTTCTTCGGGTCTACCTGAATGCCTGCTGCTGATACTACATGACCTAGAAATGCAACTAAACTCAACCAGAACTCGTACTTTGAGAACTTGGCATACAACTGGCTATCCTTCAAGAGTTTGAAGAACCACTCTGAGGTACTGCTCGTGCTCCTCCTGACTGCGGGAGTGCATAAGAATATCATCAATGAAAACAATCACGAACAAGTCCAAATAAGGCCTGAACACTCGGTTCATCAACTCCATAAACGCTGTTGGGGCATTGGTCAACGCAGCTGTGAGCACGTAATTTTTGCCCTAAGCAAATTATTCCAAAATACATGCAAAAATGATTTTGAATTTCTTGTGAAAATTTGTTGATAATTGTGTGGAAATACTAGGATTTTTCTAATTTTTGAAAGAAAAAACAAACAAAGAAAATCAAATATCATCTATTTGTATAAATTAGAAAATACCAAAAATAGAAAATAATTACTCTTTAGTTTTAGAAAATAAGAAAAATTAAAAAGAAATACAAGGACAATACAAGGAATAATAAATACAAGAGTAAAATACCAAAAATACAGAAAAGAAAATAAAAAAAAAAATATAATACGAAAATACAGAATACAATGTATAATACAAAATACAAATACAATATATAAGAACTGGGCCAATTACAATTCAGTGGCCCAAGTAATACAATACACAGACCAGACCTAAAGAAATCAGCCCGGTCTGTCTATACAGACTTGAAACGACACCGTTCAGGGGAAACCAAATCTAGACCGTTGAAAATTTGATCAAACGGTCCTAAAGTAACGATTGTCTAACAAATAAAATGACGTCGCATGCTTGAACCAATCTGAGCCGTTAATATCATCAACCCAATGGTCGTGATTAAATGATCACTTAAGAGGAATGACGTCGTATCTGAGTTAATTAAATCTGAATCATTGGTTCATTCAATCCAACGGTTCCAGATCATTCGAGGCTTTTAAATATACAAACGATACATATCATTCATTTGTATATCTCTCGTCTCTAACCATAAAACCCTAGCCGCCCTAGGGTCCTCTCCATCACCAGCCGGAAACCTACCGACGGGGAACGTTACCGTTTCTGATTGAACCACCACGAACACCCCATGACCTCCTCCGTCCCCTCTTTCACCCTATCTCGTTGGTTTTCCTCGAAAACCCTTAGAAGTCTTCGAATAACCCAAAAGGTGTCGCCGGAACCCTACTCCGGCGACCACCACTTATGAATCAGAGTTTGACGTTAACACCATATGACCGCTTCCTCATCCTCTTCAACCCCCACTAGGTAGTTTTCCTCGAATAAGCCCCAAACTTCTCGAATATTGAAAAGTGTGTCGCCGGAACCTCACTTCAACGAACACCCCTAGTCCAAAAACCACCATGTTAAACCCATACCTCTATTCCTAAGAGTCTTTTCACAAAAGACTCGATGAGTCTGCTCGAAGATCAAAAATCCAAGAAAAGAGACTCTTGAACTTCCGATGTTCTGGAAAATCAAGAAAAAGAAAAGAAAATGAAGAAAAAGAAAACAGAAGAAAGAAAGAAAGAAAAAATAAACAAAAGCTAAGTACCCAAATCCTGATTTTTCTACTTACATGTCTCCTTCCTGATCTTTTCTATTTTTCTGTTTCCCTGATTATTCTATGAGTTCTATTACATGCTTAGTTGCTTTCTGATTGTGCTTAGTTGTGAAAAGCATGCCTGTAACCGTGTAGTATTCTGATCTTTTCTACTTTGGAATCACATGGCTATAGTTTTCCATTCTGTTAAAGTTCTTAGTCAAAAATTGCATGTATTGTTGTTCATAGCCATATTTAGATTTTAGGGCTCTTATTTGATAAATTCGAAATTAGTGACTGAGTATTCTGTTGATTAGATTCTACCTATGATTGATTTGTTCCCTTTGAATCTCGTTAATTGAGTGCTTAGAACTTAATTTGACTATATCTGTAAAGATGTCTAGTGTTGGCTATTTTTGCAATTCAATTTTGACTTTCACTTTCCTAAGTTTTCTGATTGAATAAGAAGGGTAGATAAGTAAATAAAGAAAAAATACAGAGTTAAGGGGAAAAGGATAAATGGTATATTGTAAATGAACTAAGGGGTTAAGGGTATAAAAGGCAATACTGCCTGGTTCGTGGGTAAATAACTAAGGGATAAAGGGTATTCTGGGAACAATGAAAGGGTAAATAGGTAGAAACTGAAAGCAAGTGAGGGCAATATGGACAATTAAGGGTATTAGAATAGTACATATGCCACTAGAACCTTCTAGCAGGGGGTTCTAGTGCATTTCTGATTAAACTAGGTGTATTAATCTGAAAATAATTCATAAGATAAGGGGTGGGAAATCAGAATATGAATTTCTAAATTCCCTCCCATTTTGTTCTATAAATAGGCCTCATTAGGCCACATTCAACAATTTTGGAGTTTTGAGTTTTAGTTTTTTTGGGAAGTTCTGAATTTGAGGTTTTTCAAAGTGGGATATAGAGGTTCAGAAGTTTATAAGCTTAAAAATACTCAGAAATTGTGCACTATTACTGTTCTATTGGTTTTAGTTTCAATTCGAGTGGAAATCTCTTGAGTTCTGGTGTTATCATCTATTGTTCTTAATCTATTGTTGAAACTGTTGGGTTTAAGTTTCGATATCAAGTCTGTTGCTATTGCTGTGGATTTGCTGGTTATTGCTTGAAGTCCTGTCATTGCTGATCTTCTTCTTCTATTTCACCTTAGAACTCATTGAGTTTGTTTCGCATTTGTCCAGGTACACTCCTAATCTTTGAAGATGTAATCAGAGTTTTGAAGTTATAAAGTTATTAGACAAGTTCGCTAGCTTTTAATTCTGTTTACTTCATAGATGTAGAGTTATATAGATTGATATGTAATTTGTTAGGAAATTATATGTATAAATGGGACTGTGGACTGTATGGACTTTGAACTTGCACTTATATTTCTTTAGTTAGCTTAGATATCACATAGAAATCGCATGAAGTAGATAAATAGAAAACAAGTTACATAGGTTATCGATTATAAAATTGGTTAAAGCCTACTTGATTGAAATTTTTAGATCCACATCTGTTATTAAACCATGAAATGTAATTAAAATGTTTTTGTTAGTATAATTCAGTTGATAATTTGAAAAGTATGAGTTAGTTAGATTTCAATATCGTTAATGGTCCTGAGTTGTTTAAACTAGCTTTGGTCCTTAAACTCACGTAGTATGGTGTAAAACAGGAATTTAAGTGTGAACGAAATTCAGGTTGCAATTCAAATATGTTTGTTGAAAAGTTAGATTAATGTTTCCAATTAAACAAAACAATAAGATAATTCTGCACTTGAATAAGTATAGGTTTCGACTGATAAATAATATGTAAATCAGACTTAATTAATCTGAGTAGCTAAACAGTAGTATCCAAATAAAAATTAGTGTTAATGTTTCTAGTTAATTTCTGATATTGAAGTTACAATATTTGTCTACATATATGATTAGTTCAATAAAAATATTTGAATCTATTTGGATTGGTTAACGATTTGGGCCTGATCAAGCAAAGAAGCCATATTCAATTATGATGGCTTATAGGCCCATAAGCCATGAAATTGTAAATATGAACCGGGTTTTAGTCAACCCTATGCACCACTGTGCATTTTCCTTTGTTAGTTCGATTTCAAGGCCCAAAATACGTAATGGACTGGATATGAATAGAATATATAATTGGACAGCATTAATAGTTATTTTAGATAGGGGAAAAACAATAATAGAAAATATAGCACACCATAGGTTTGGCCTTTAAAAAAATGAAATGAGATGAGCCTCGTTAGAAAACAAAAAATGCACGGGGCCCTCAAATAACTATTATAAAATCTTTAGATTCGGAAGGACCGTTTAGCTAATTTCACGGTCTTTCCCAAAGTAATAAGACGTAGATGTTTTAGGCGCAATTTTAATATACATTCTCAAGTACGGGTGCACATTTATGTGACCCAAATCTTACTCTCAACGAAGTCAAAATGTATTTAAAGCCACAGGCGTACTGGTACGGTGTGGTTAAAAAATGCATTTTCACGACGTTGCAATTCCTTAAAATTGAAAAGCGGAATACTAATGTACATAATTGAAATATATAATTGAAATCAGATAAAAGCAAATACAACAGTTGAGCGACCGTGCTAGAACCACGGAATTCGGGAGTGCCTAACACCTTCTCCCGGATTAACAGAATTCCTTATCCGGATTTCTAGTTCGCAGACTGTAACATAGTCAAATTTTCCTCGGTTCGGGATTAAACCGGTGACTTGGGACACCATTATATTCTCAAGTGGCGACTCTGAAAATTCAAATAACTAATCCCGTTCCGACTGTCCTTAAAATGGAAAAACTCCTTTCCCTTCTTTATTATATCCCTTTTCGGGGTGTAGTAAAACAAGCGGGGCTTCCTGATAAAAAGTAAGCTCGTAAAAAGGAGGTGTGACAGCTCCGGCAACTCTACTGGGGACACAAACCCAGAACTTTGGTTGAGGGTTTAAGAATTCGAGCTCAGTACTTAAATGTATATATATATATATTTTATTTAACCTTAGTAAGTATCGAGTCGACCTCTCGTCTCTACTTCTTCGAGATTAGACGAGATACTTACTGGGTACATGTTGTTTATGTACTCATGCTATGCTTCTATACTTAAATGTACAGGATTTGAGGCAGGTGGATCCGGACATCATTCTGGTGCATATCAGTGAGCGCATCTGGGACCTCTACGGTGAGCTGCATTCCCTTCTTGCCGATCCGCAGCCGAAGAAGTCTCCCTTGTATTTTTTTGTTGTTTCTGTCTATCCTGATTCAGACAGTAGGATAGGGTATTATTCTTGTGTGTATATTCTTCTAGTTGCCCGTAGCTTGTGACACCAAGTTCTGGCACACACAGTGGTAGACTTTATTTTTGGATTGTATAAATGCCTTTACATTTCATTAAATCTTTACTGGTTTATAACCTTAAATTGGGAAAAATCTATTATAATGGTTTTTGGCAAAGGTAAAACGAGAATTTAATTATACTTCCGCATTGTCTGGCCTGACAAATGGTGTCGGGTGACATCATGACCTATTACTGAAAATGGGTCGTGACAACATGGTATCAGAGCACTAGGTTCACGTAGGTCTCACAAGTTACGGGCAAACTTAATAGAGTCTTTTAGATTGGTACGGAGACGTCTGTATTTTTCTTCGTGAGGCTATAGGGTGTTAGGAAAGATTACTCTTTATTCATTTTCCATCGTGTAGTGGTCAGTGCACTAAATTTCCTCTTCTATTCTCTCACAGATGGTGAGGACTCGTACCGCCGACATTATGGACCCGGGAGGAGCTGCTCAGGCCGAGGTAGAGGCCGGGGGAGGGAACCGGCCCATAGTAGGGGACGAGGGCATCCTAGAGCATTCCAGTTGCACCACCAGCAGACCCTGCGAGGGATCCTACTATTGAGGAGTAGGACGAGGTGCCTGCAGTTGTGCCTACTCCGGCGGATTTCATGACTGCACCAGGATTTCAGGAGGTCATGGGACGTATGCTTCGGTTCATGGACACCATGACTCAGGCTAGTTTATTTCCAGCAGACCCAGCTGCTTCGCAGGCAGGAGGGGGAGCACAGACCCCTACTCCCGAGGCTCCAGTTTATGCAGCTGCGGTATATCAGACTCCGGGTGCACTACCCGTAGAGGGGGTTCATCCAGTTGCTGCAGTAGCACCCCAGCCTAGGCCAGTTGTGGAGTTCGATCCGCAGAAGTTACTAAACAGATGGACCATACTTCACCCTCCGGTCTTCGGAGGTGAGCGCCATGAGGACGCCCAGGATTTCATCGACAGCTGAAGGGACAGACTGCACGCTATGAGGATATTGGAGTTGCATGGAGTTGACTTCACTACTTTTCAGCTTGAGGGCAGGGCCCGTAGATGGTGGCAGTCCTACGTTCTTGGTAGGCCCGCCGGTTTTCCTCCCATCACTTGGGGTCAGTTCGTACAGTTATTTCGGGATAGGTATATTCCGCTCTCTGAGAGGGAAGAGCTGCAGTATCAGTTTGAGCACCTCGAGCGGGGTCAGATATCTGTGACCGACTATGAGGCAAGGTTTTCTGAGTTATCTCGCCATGCACTTATGATACTCCCTACAGATGTAGAGAGAGTGCGGAGGTTTGTCGCCGGATTGCAGCCCAGTATTCGATCGGGTATGGCCTGAGAGGTGGAGATGGGTACAGAGTATCGGCTTGTGATCGAGATTGCTCACCAGATTGAGGGATATCATCAGAGGGGTAGGGAGCAGATACAGCAGGACAAGAGAGCCAGATTCTTTAGAGAGTTCAGAGGTGCCCCAGCTAGGGGCAGAGGTCAGTATGGGAGGGGTCAGCCAAGTAGGCCCCCATCTTAAGCACCACCACCTCCCGCCCGGGGTGCTACAGCACGCCCCTATTTCAGTGCCATGCCAGAGAGTTCCTACCACCCGCCAGCTATCCAGGGTTCTTCCAGTGGGTATTCAGGTCCTCAGGGTTCTTCTAGTCCCTACTTGAGTGCTATGTCGGAGACTTCATATCGCCCACTGGCTATCCAGGATCCACCCATGGGGTCTACGAGTCATCATGGATAGTTATTAGGGCAGCAGGTCGCTGCACCACGTTGTTTTGAGTGCAGTGACACATGCCACATGCCACATGAGGAGATAATTTCCCAGGCTAAGGGGCAAGGCAGTATAGCAGAGGCATCAGCCCATGACTCCAGCACTAGCGGCCTAGCCACCTAAAGGTGGAGGGCAGAGTGGTAGAGGCCGATCCAGAGGTGGAGGCCAGACAGGGAGAGGTCAGCCAGCTGCTCCTCAGTCAGGTGGAGGCCAGACAGCCGGTGCTCCAGCTAGATTCTATGCTCTTCCAGCCAGGCCGAATGCATTGGCCTCAGATGCCGTCATCACAGGTATTATCTCCGTCAGCGGTAGAGATGCATCGGTATTATTTGATCCAGGGTCTACTTATTCTTATGTATCATCTCTGTTTGCTCGCTTCCTGGCTATTTCTCCTGAGCCTTTGTGTATTCCTATTCATGTGTCCACTCCTGTGGGTGATTCTGTGGTTATGAATCGGATCTACCGATCTTGTGTGGTTACTTTATGTGGTTTTAAGACTAGAGCAGATCTTCTATTGCTCGATATGATCGATTTTGAGGTTATCCTGGGCATGGATTGGTTATCTCCATATAACGCCGTTCTAGATTTCCATGCCAAGACTGTTTCACTAGCGCTGCCAGGGTTGCCGAGATTGGAGTGGAAGGGTTCCACAGTTGATACGCCTAGCAGGCTCATTTCTTTCCTGAAGGCTCAGCACATGGTGGAGAAGGGGTGTTTGGCTTACTTAGCTTATGTGCAAGACACCACCGCAGAGTCTGCGACGATTGATTCAGTACCAGTAGTCCGAGAGTTCGTCAATGTTTTTCCTTCTGATCTTCCTGGCATGCCTCCAGACTGTGATATTGATTTCTGTATTGATTTGGCTCCAGGCACTCAGCCTATATCTATCCCCCTGTACCGTATGGATCATAAGGAGCTGAAGGAGTAGTTGGAGGAGTTGTTAGCAAAGGGGTTTGTTAGGCCCAATGTATCGCCTTGGGGTGCCCCAGTGCTATTCGTGAAGAAGAAGGATGGGACTATGCGGATGTGCATTGATTACTACTAGTTGAACAAAGTCACCATCAAGAACAAGTATCCATTGCCCCGTATTGATGATTTGTTCGATCAGTTGCAGGGTGCCAGGGTGTTCTCTAAGATCGACTTGAGGTCAAGGTATCATCAGCTGAAGATTCGGGATTCGGATGTTCCAAAAATTGCATTCAGGACTAGGTATGGCCACTATGAGTTCCTGGTGATGTCTTTTGGCTTGACTAATGCTCCAGCGACATTTATGGATTTGATGAATAGGGTGTTCAGGCCTTATATTGATTATTTTGTCATCTTTTTCATTGACGACATCATGATATACTTACGTAGCCTGGGGGAGCACGAGCAGCATTTGAGAGTAGTGCTTCGGACCTTGCGAGAACAACAGCTTTATGCTAAGTTCTCCAAGTGTGAGTTTTGGCTAGAGTCAGTAGCATTCTTGGGGCATGTAGTGTCAGGAGAGGGTATTAAGGTGGATCCCAAGAAGATTGAGGCTGTTTAGAGCTGGCCACGTCCTACTTCAGTGACCGAGATCAGGAACTTCTTGGGGTTAACAGGCTATTACCGACGATTTGTGCAGGGCTTTTCATCTATTGCATCACCTCTGACCAGATTGACCCAAAAGGGTGTCCCGTTCTGTTGGTCCGATGATTGTGAGGAGAGCTTCCAGAAGCTCAAGATGGCTTTGACTACGGCACCAGTTCTTGTATTGCCTTCCGGTTCAGGGATGTATACAGTGTATTGCGACGCTTCTCGCGTTGGCTTGGGATTTTTATTGATGCAGGAGGGGCGAGTTATTGCATATGCTTCACGTCAGTTGAAGGTTCATGAGAAAAATTATCCTGTGCACGATCTAGAGTTGGCGGCGATTGTTCATGCTCTTAAGATGTGGAAGCATTATTTATATGGAGTGTCATGTGAGGTTTATACAGACCATCGTAGCTTGCAGCATTTGTTCAAGCAGAGGGACCTTAATTTGAGGTAGCGTAGGTGGCTTGAGTTACTAAAGGATTATGACATTACCATTCTTTATCATCCAGGCAAGGGAAATGTGGTCGCGGATGCCTTGAGTAGGAAGGCGGGGAGTATGGGTAGCTTGGCATTCATTCCTGCTGAGATGATACCATTAGCTTTGGACGTTCAGTCTTTAGATAACAGACTTGTGATATTTGATATTTCATAGCCCAGCCGGGTTCTAGCATGTGTAGTTGCTCAGTCTTTGTTATTGGGGCAGATTAAGGCCCGACAGTTCGATGATCCACATTTGGTAGTTCTCAGAGATACGGTACTTCAGGGAGGTGCCAAGGAGGTTTCTATTGGAGAGGATGGTGTGTTACGGCTTCAGGGCCGAGTATGTGTCCCTAATGTTGATGGCTTGAGGGAGAGGATTGTAGAGGAGGCCCACAGTTCGAGGTACTCCATTCATCCGGGTGCCAAGAAGATGTATTGTGACTTGAGACAGCACTACTGGTGGCGGAGGATGAAGAAGGACATAGTGGAGTATGTTGCTAGATGTTTGAATTGCCAGCAGGTCAAATATGAGCACTAGAGGCCAGGTGGCCTACTTCAGCAGATGCCCATTCCGGAATGGAAATGGGAGCGCATCACCATGGATTTCGTGGTTGGGTTGCCGCAGACTCAGCGGAAGGTTGACTCAGTATGGGTTATCGTGGATAGATTGACCAAGCAACTCAGCCTCACCAGGCTCAAACCACCCGATAGGAGAACGACAACGCCGACTTGGTCCACAGACTCAGCGGAAGGTTGATTCAGGAGATGCTCCGCATATCTCAGTCCAGGTAGAAGAGTTACGCGGACTAGAAGGCGCGCGATGTATCATTCATGATTGTAAGAAGGTTCTCTTGAAGGTTTCGCCTATGAAGGGCATTATGAGGTTCGGAAAGAAGGGCAAGTTGAGCCCAAGGTTTATTGGCCCCTTCGAGGTGTTGAGGCGAGTTGGAGAGGTTTCCTATGAGCTTGCTTTACCTCCCAGTTTACTAGGAGTTCATCCAGTCTTCCATGTCTCGATGCTCCGGAAGTATCATGCCGACTATTCACATGTGTTGGATTTCAGTACCATTCAGTTAGATGAGAGCTTGGGCTACATGGAGGAGCTAGTTGCCATTGTTGATAGACAGGACCGCCAGTTGAGGTCCAAGAGGATTTCTGCGGTAAGAGTCCAGTGGAGGGGCCAACCGGTCGAGGAGGCGACCTGGGAGTCCGAGGAGGACATGCGGAGCTGATATCCCTACTTATTCAGCAGTCCAGGTACTTATTGATGTCCGTTCGCGCACGAACGTTTGTTTAAGAGGTGGAGAATGTAACGACCCGACTGGTCATTTTGCATTTTTGAACCCCGTTCCCTTAAATAAAACTTGCCGCACTTGCTTTAACTAATTTATGACTTGCGAGGACGGGTGGTTCGGAAGTTGGAAGAGTTTTGAGCCAGAATAAGTCTAGTTGCTTCTTTAAGTTTCTTTAAAAAGGCCAAGTTAGACTTCGGTCAACATTTTTGGGAAACGGACCCGAAATCATGCTTTGACAATTTCTGAGGGTCCGCGGGAAAATATGGGACCTAGGCGTATGCCCGGAATCGAATTCTGAGGTCCCTAGCCCGAGTAATGAATTTTTATGTGGAATTGTTAAGTTTAAGTTTCAAAGATTTAAATAAACTAAGAAATCATTGTTTTCATAGGTATCGGGTTCGGATTTCGATTTCGAAAATTGGTACAAGTCTGAAATATCAGTTAAGACCTACCCGTAAAATTTGGTGTCAATCCGAGTAGTTTAAGGGTGTTTTGACCTGTTGGAGGAGAATTAAAAACTTGAAGTTCAATGAATTGATTCATTTGGTTTTGGGGGTTGATTCCCCGATTTAGCATTGTTTTGAGTGTTTCGAGGGTTCGAGTAGGTCCGCCTCGTGATTTCAGACTTGTCGGTATGTTCGGGCGGGGCTCGGGAGCCCCGAGCGTCAAATGGTCGAGGTTCGAGTGAAGTTGGAAATTTAGAAAAGGGCTGGGATTTTTGCTGCTTCTGTCATAACCGCATCTGGTTCTTGGGCCGCAGAAGCGGGACCACAGATTCGGTCTAATGATCGCGGAAGCGGAAGGGGCCAGGCCCAGGGGAAACCGCAGAAGCAGACCCCTGACCGCAGAAGCGGTCCATCCACCCCAGGCCCAGAACTGCAGAAGCGGTGGGCTTTCCGCTTAAGCGGACTCGCAGAAGCGAGTTTTAGATCGCAGAAGCGGCCCAGGCCCCCTTGNAAAATTAGGTAAAAATCAAGAGATTAGAGTTAGACCTAGGGTTTAATCAAAACTAAGATTTAATCCTATAATTTGCCATGAAATGAACTAAAAATCATATATTTGTGATCCTTAGGTGATAGAGAACAACTTTCTTCGAAAAATATTTGAATCCGGGCAAGTGGGCCCGGGGTCGAAATTTAGGAAACTTGCGCTAATGGTTAGGAGATTGCTTAAACAATTAGAATTTAACCTTGTAAGCTCTTATTGACTAGTTCTTGCTTATTTTAATTAGTTGGTGCTCGTTTGGCTACGAATTGAGGGTTTGGGCTAATTCTGGATATTGGAAGTGCGCTTCGGAGCGAGGTGAGTCTCCTTTCTAACCTCGTAAGAGGGAATTGTCCCCTTAGGATAAATGTTTGAGTGTTTGTTGCTAAATGCGGGGACTACGCACACGTTAGGTGACGAGAGCCCGTGCGTAGCTACTACTATGTTAAATGCCCGGGTAGCTTAGGACCTACAACATGCCTATTGAATTTATATCTTATGCTAATTTGTTGTTATGAACACCTAGTGTGTACTAGAGACCTAAAAAGGGGATATGAGCATACTTGTATAGTTAGTTAAGTTTGGTTTGGTATTCTTGACTATTTATGTGCCATGTGTGTGAACTTGATATTTCATCCTTATTTGTGGATCGGGCCGATCGCCTCGGTATGAATAGACGAATCTATAGGAGCACTGTCGACCCTCGGCAAGTGCATAGTTTATTTCTATTGGTTCGGGCTGTCGCCTCGGTATTATGTGCGCATGTTAATTGTGGAAAAGCTTATATAAGCTTTATTTTGCCATTATCTCATATGATGAATTATGAACTTGATGTTGTAGATTTTTTTGACTTATACTACTTGTCATAAAACTGTTGATGCTCGTAAATTACATGATTGAACACATTATACTTATATATATATATTTTATTTGACCTTAGTAAGTATCGAGTCGACCTCTCGTCTCTACTTCTTCGAGATTAGACGGGATACTTACTGGTTACATGTTGTTTATGTACTCACGCTACGCTTCTGTACTTAAATGTACAGGATTTGAGGCAGGTGGATCCGGACATCATTCTGGTGCATATCAGTGAGCGCATCTGGGACTTCTACGGTGAGCTGCATTCCCTTCTTGCCGATCCGCAGCCAAAGAAGTCTCCCTTGTATTTTTTTGTTGTTTCTGTCTATCCTGATTCAGAAAGTAGGATAGGGTATTATTCTTGTGTGTATATTCTACTAGTTGCCCGTAGCTTGTGACACCAGGTTCTGGCACACACAGTGGTAGACTTTATTTTTGGGTTGTATAACTGACTTTACATTTCATTGAATCTTTACTGGTTTATAACCTTAAATTGGGAAAAATCTATTATAATGGTTTTTGGCAAAGGTAAAACGAGAATTTAATTATACTTCCGCGTTGGCTGGCCTGACAAATAGTGTCGGGCGCCATCATGACCTATTACTGAAAATGGGTCGTGACAAAATTCCTCCACAAGTTTCAAGCTTCAAGCAATCAAGTTCTAGTTCAACAAATCAAGTTCAAGATCAAGAACGAAGAACAAATCAAATTCAAGATCAAGAACGAAGAACAAATCAAGTTCAAGCTCAAGAACGAAGAACAAATCAAGGTTCAAGGAGTGCGAGTTCAAATCAAAGTTCGTGCTAGTTGAATTCAAGATCATCGTTCGTGGCAATAAACATAGATTCAAGATCAATCTAGAAGGCCCTTGAATTTATTTACTATTGAAAAGAAGAATCAGAGGATTCATAGAGATTGTAACACTCAAATATTCGAAATAAAATACTACGATTGTTGCGATATTTTTCGGTCTTGATTTTATTTTCTCTACGCAAATTTATTGTGTATATATATNTATATATATATATATATATATATATATATATATATATATATATATATATTTAAATTTATATGCATATTTGTATCAATATCTATATCTGTATCTATATTTATATCTATATATTGATCGACTCATAGATTTTCTTCCATATTAGCTATAAATATGGACGTGAAAAAATTAATTAAAAACTATAATAGAAAAAAATAAAAATATATAAAGATGTAAATTAAGATAACCTATGACTATTTATACTTTGGAGTAAGTTAAAATATAAAATATAAAATAAAAATAAAATCTACTTAAGATATTAAAGATTTATTGAGTTTAAAAATTAAATAAATTCAAGCAACAAAATAATATCCTACATAAAGTATACAAATTCTTTATAAGGTAAGAGAAAAATTAAATAATCAGCAAAAGATATTTTAATAACAAGAATAATAAATTAATATTACTATTGATAAATCATGTAAACGAATATTTTATACGTAAATTTTACTATAATATTTATATATAATGTGTTCAAACAATTAAGAAAATATTTTTCTACGATTAATATTTGAATTGAGTTCAGTTAGTTTAAGTTTGGAAGCATAACATAATGTTTTGAAAATATGGTCCAATTAAGAGAATAGAATGATAAAATTATTTGAATTTGAGATGAGAAAGTTTTTTAATTTTCATCTATATTATTTTAGAACAAGTGTGGTAAAATAGATATTAAATTCAAACAGGCTAATAAAAATTCACATCACAATATAATAATATTAGGTATTTAATAATATAAAATTAAGAATAAAGAATAAATCGAGAACAAGTTAAAAATTCTGATTTTTTTATCATAAGAAAAAGTGTAAAACTTATTTAAATTTGATATGAGAAATTGTTATACATTATAATAAGAAAAGTCGTAATATACTTCCACATAACTCAAGTCTAATAGTAAAATCAAAAACTAAAATATTGAACAATAAAAATAAATTAGAGATAATGTACGGACATTTATAAATCATAAGTTTAGAAAATAAAATAAAGTAAATATAAAATACTTACAAAAATATTAAATTTTATATAATTTAAAATTTTCGAGCAATATTTTTAAAACAAAATAAATATATATTTTATAATTAAAAAATTACATATTTATCTTATATTATTAAAGAAAAGCAGTTGATAATGATATTAAATAAAGTTACAAGGTAATGAAAAGCCGCATAAAACGTGATAAGATTATATAATAGATTTAAAAAAATAGCAAAATTATGTTAAATTATTAGAAATTTACTATTACAAATGAAAAGAAAAGCCTATTTGAATTTGAGATAAGAAAGTTCTTAAAACTATGGTGTGAATGCTCAAATTATGGATAATATAACAAAATTAAAGTCTTATTTATGAAAAATAAAATTAAAATTTTTAACTTAAAATAAATTTCTAATATAGGTAATTTTATAAAAAATTAATTTGTATCTTAAAACTAAAAAGAAAGAAAATTTATATAAAGAAATAAAATGACAGTGAAAATATTACAACAACATTTAGATATAATATGTTCAAACAATTAAAAATATATATTTCTATGATATATGAATCGAGTGCAGTTAGTTTGAGTTTGAATACATAGCATATTATTTGAAAATTTAGTCCAGTTTAGAAAATAGAATGATAAGAATTATTTGAATTTGAGATGAGATTTTTTTTTGTTTTTGAAAATATTACGTAAAGAACTAAAATGAAAGTAAAAATAATACTAAAATATTTAGAAATAATGTGTTCAAACAATTAAAATTTTTTGTATATAATTAAATAAAATTTTAAAAATACAAAATAAATTTCTTGTCACGCCCCGAACCTGGGCCTGGACGTAACACGACACTCGGTGCCTAACTACATGTGACCGAGCGAACCAACTGGCTAGCTGAATCAACATGTGATATCATAACTTACTGAATGTAGAAGATAAACTACACATGCTGATATACTAAAAATCTGAATGATATTAATCAAAATGCGAAAATACTAATACAAGTCTAGAACATATATGAAGCCAATATTGCTTAACATGATAAGCCTGGGATTCCGTGTAACTGTTACTCTAGTCTATGAAGCCTCTATTTGAGTACTGAAAACACTGACTGTATGTGAATACTGAAGACTGTAGTAATGATATTGCCCTGAAAGAACTAGGGATCACCAAATAGCTGGTATGATGATTCTAGCACTCTTTATCATCAACCTGCAAATCATTACTTGCATCGTGAGATGCAAGCCCCAAGAAAAAGGGACGTCAGTCCACTTGAATTGCACTGGTATGTAAAATAACTGAAAGAAAGAATTATGAATGTTGAAACTGAAACTAAGCTGATAACTGAGAATTGATAATTGATAACTAAAATGATAAGTATTGAAACTGAAATTGAAATTATAACTGATAACTGAACTGATAACTGATAACTGGTAAACTGAACTGATAACTGGTAACTGAAATGATAACTTATAATTGAACTGAACAAAGGAAGTAAGGATATGAATACTCCCTATTCTGAATGATGAACAACCTATTTATCAAAATAAATAAAGTGCGGCCTCAGGCCCAATATATATGTGCACAACTGTAGCCTCAAACCCAAGTATACGTATACATAACTGCGGCCTCAGGCCCAAAGATACATAAAGCATAAACTGCGGCCTCAGGCCCAAACATGCATAAAGCAATAACTGCGGCCTCAGGCCCAAACATAGGTGTTCAACATTCAGAGATTAAAAATTAGGAACTGAGAATCATACTACAATATATGATAGTGAAATACTAAATTACACTGCGTTTTATGATACTGGAATACTGGATCACACTAGGTTACATAATACTGGAATACTGAATAGGACTAGACTGAGACATGTATTTTTGACCTGTTTATGGCATACTGAGTAATCTATACTAAGCCTCGGGGGCATCAAACCCAAGTCTATATTGAATACGTACTGAGTTCACAACATTTATAATGAAAGCCATGAACGAGTTACGAAGCTAGAGAATAGAAGTTCTGCAACTATTCAAGGAAACTAGGCTTAACCATATTTCTGAGGCAATCGATACCGTGGTAAAAGAAACGTAGTGTATGGAGAATCATTAACATTCCCAAACATTGAGATTTAGCCTTATATACCTTAACTTCCTGCTCTTGAGCATAATACAACATTTGCCACCTTTTCAACTTTAATCTATATCAATACAAGTCAAAGGGATTCCATATTAGCAATAATACTCATGTTTTGGTCACTTTGGCATTTTATCAAACACTTGGTGGCATAAAGATTCATAGCCCTTATTAATGTTGTCTCTACACCCAATAACCCATTCTCTTGCTCCTAGTTAAATTCTAAAGTTTCAAACGATTATAATCAACATTATTCTTCATCACCCATAAGGTAAACAATACTCTTAACCAATAATCATCAATCAACACCCCAACCCTATAATCGTTCATGCTTTTCATCAAACCCAACAACTCATATCTCATGAACTAGGATTTATAATCATTAAACCAATGCTAGAATCAATTAAAGGGTGAAGACATTACCTTTTTGAGGTTCAAACCCTTTGAATTCGAGTTCTAGGCTTCCTCCTCTCAACAATGATGTCTCAATCGAATATCTAATGATATGGAGGGTTTAACCATGTTCATAAGATGTTGGGAAATTAAAATTAAGTTAGAATCACCATTAGAACTTACATTGGGTGGTGGGGGGACCCTTAAGAAGTTAGGTTTTTAAGAGCTTTACTTTGTAGAGCAAGTTTTTATGTTTTGGGGTTGTGGGGGAGAAAATAGGGCTAAAAAATGACTTCCCAAGTTGGACACCGCGTCTCAGTTGGCGTGACCGCGGTCCCAACCACGGTAAATCACTGGGACACTGCCTCACCACCGCGGTCGCGGTAAAAACGCGGCAGGACCGCGGTGGTTACATACCATTCTGTATAACAGGCATAACATTTTGCACAGAGCTCCGTTTGGTCTCCCTAATATATTGTTGGAAAGATATTTCAATGGCCTACAACTTTCACTCTTTGAAGTTTATCAAATTCTTTATAACGTTTCACTAAACGCTGCTGGACGACAGACTTTCTGCAAACTTAGCCGATTTTGTCAAATCTTATGCACCTCATTTCCCATCTTGGTTTTGAAACAACTATTTTCTCCCATAATCTCCAATGGGACTTCACATGTTCAAAATATAACCTTACTACTCCTTTAACTCATTCATAACTAAGCCGAATTTATGGGGAATTATATTATCTCCCCCTTGGGATCGTTCGTCCTCGAATGATTATCTTGATTGTAGCTTCTGCTAACTCCGGGCCTTAAACACGTCTGGTGTAAACCTGAATTTTCATTAATACTAGCATACTAAACTAAATGAATACATGATTACTGAACTGTTGATATACTAAACTTAATGACTGTTGCATTGATTGAATATTGGTCTGCCATGGATACATGAATACAAAACTTACATGGATATTCGAATATTGAACTGGCACGGATATTTGAGAATTGAACAACCATCAATATCAGAGTACTAAGCTGGCATGAATATCTAAGTATTGGACTGACATGAATAGCTGAGTATTTAACTGACTTGAATATCTGAGTATTGACTGACATGAGTATCTGAGTACTGATTTGGCATGAGTATCTAAGTACTGAACTGACATGAGTATTTGAGTGCTGGAAACTTGAATGTTATAACATGACACGTGAAATACTGGTTGTACCACCACTAATTATGGTGGAAACTCCAACTCATAAGCTAATTGACTCATCCTTCGCAAGAATCTATATGGCCCAATATAGCAGGGACTATGCTTCCCCTTCTTCCCAAATCTCATAACGCTTTTCATAAGCAAAACTTTCAGAAACACCCAATCATCAACTTGAAACTCTAGGTCTCTATGGCGCACACTCGAATAGGACTTTTGGTGGCTCCGAGTTATCTTCAAATGCTCTTGAATCAACTTAACTTTCTGTATAGTAATCGGGTCCTAACAACTCCACTTCTCCAACTTCGAACCAACTAATTAGTGATTTACACCTTCGCCCATACAGAGCTTCGTACGGTTCCATCTTGATACTAGAATGGTCGGTGTTATTATTAGAAAACTCAGTGAGAGGTATGTGATCATCCCAATTGCCTTAAAAAATCACGTATATCCTCAACTGTTTGAATAATGCGCTCTACTTGGCCATCTTTCCGAGGATGAAAAACTTGTGCCTAATCCTTTCTGAAAGGACTTCTAAAAGTTCATTTTAAACTGAGCACCACAGTCCCTAATGACCGACAACAAAGTCCCATGCAATCAGATGATTTTTTGAATGTACAACTTGGTATAATCTTCTACTGAATCTGTAGTCTTTACTGGCAAGAAATGTGCAGACTTGTTAAGTCGATTTACAATCATCCAATCAAATCATGCTTTTAAATGATCAAGATAATCCTATTATAAATTTCATATTACCATCTCCAATCAAAATATGTGAAATCTGTGATAAAATGCTAGGCTTTCTACTGCCCGACTTTCACTTGTTAACATTGCGGACAATTTGGCCACAAGGTCTATGCCGTTCTTTCTCATGTTGGTCCACCAATAAACCTCCTTAAGACTATGATACATATTTGTGGTACCTGAGTAAGTAGTTGAAATTCTGGGCTTCTAGCATGATCTTCCCTCTTTAAGTCCACCTATGTCTGGAACACACAATATGTCCTAGTACCTCAAAGTACCATCATCTACCCCTTATTCAAAAGCCATCATCTTATACTTGTGAATCTCCTCTTTCAACTGCAACACGTAGGGATCATCAAATTGTTTCTCCTTCTCAACAGCTACTAAGGGGAACAAGTCCGGTCCTAGACAACAACCCCGTCATCTTTAGAGTCCGAAGTCGAACTCCTATCTTGGCTGGTGAACTTCTTTTACCAGATTTCTCTTATCTACCTCAATCATGAGTTATACTTCCCCACACTTTATCTTCTTAAGAACTTTCTGAAAACACTTATAGAATTATTGTGAGGTAAGTCTTTAACTAGTACTCCGAAGACTAGAGTCTCGTATAATGGCACTACCCTCGTGATACATAACTGAACATGATTTTATAGCTTTCTGTGATCACTTTATCATCAATAACTAAACTTGGTGATCATTCTACTCATTTTGTTTTTCTTACACATGCTAGACATAATCCATATGGTAATTATACAATTTTCCCTCATTACCAAACTAATTTTCTTTTTCATACCCCATGCTAACTATTCGGGTTTCAAATCTCTAACTGGACTTACTGAAAATTTTCACATCACCCCGTAGACCGAAGGTCTTATACTTGCGGATCCTTCTCTTTTTGCTGGGATCCAAATAACTTTCCTTATTCTCAACAATTCTTTGCACTCTATGTCAATGACGACTCATCTTCCAACTTACTTCTGAGAAATCTTTCTTACTAGAAAAAACTAAATTATTCACTTAACGGAAAGCTAAGGTATTCATAACTATCATATACAATCTTAATAATTTAACTCTTCTCACACTGTCAATCCTGGAGAAACCACATTACGATAATTCCTAAAGGCTATTCTTCTATAGTTTGTGCTCTCACTGCTAGCTAATATTTTTTCCCACTGCTACTGTACTTCGAGTTTAATTTAAACCCTTTTGGTTCTAACACACATTCGGTATTTCAAACTGTCATCCACTCACTAAAGTTAACCTGGCTAAGTGAATGAAATTGTACCCCTACTAGCTCTGCTGAAAGTGCTAATTCACTGTATCAACTCAAAACTTACTTACTATTCTTTTACTAACCACCTGCTACCATCATGTTTTTTTGCTCTTATTTGAATAATTAAAGTGAAGCATGAGGTTATTCTAACTTCCCTCGCCATCCGACCCTGTTCTACGGTCGCATACTACCCCTTTTTTCTTTCTCCTAAACTATGTGCATGGATCACACTTAGGGAATTCATCTTCCTTAAATGAAATTGGAATATCTAACCCCAAACTTTCTATACAACACTAAATCATATCATACTATAAACATCCCGGGTAATCATTTAGTCACATAAGCTAAGGGGGAATTTCCATATCTTTTATCTTACACCAATAGCTGCTTCTTATAGTAACTTACTAACATGGTACTTCTAGTTCTGATTTGAATAAATATGAACAACTTAACATCGTTCCCTAAAATTCAATGTTGCCTGTTCTTGGTTCTCATTTCGTACATCATATTATTCTTAGCTATATTTCCCTTAGGCTCTTTTCTGTCCAAAACTATAGTGATCAATTCTATGCCCGCTGCGGTTGAATTCTTAACCTGATACACCGTGGGGTCTGACATACAGATACACTGCCATACATATCTGATAAATCACTTTATGCACCATCCAATGAGTCTTGGGTCTTAATCCCTAAAACATGCAAAGATTCTGCTATAATCAATGTTACTTACATTTTTTTGAGCATCCATATGCATCACTGTATACTCACAAGTCTCCACAAATTTTGATACACTATAAATTGGAGATAAAAAAAATAATTGGCTTGCTGAATAACCATAAACCTGCTAACTGAAAGACTGTATAACTGGTAAATGAGTAAAACTAATGACCATAAAACGTAATAACTGCTTTTGTACTTTTTGATAAGGTTATGCTATAATCTATTACATCCACTTTTAACATCATCTCATGTCTCATTTTCTACCAACCTATACTGCATAATTATACCCCAATGGGCAAATATTCTCTTTTGGACATTAGGTTTCTCTTGCGCGTCGCTTGGGAATCCAATACGTTTGGAATTTGATAGGAAGAGAAGGTTAACTATTGCTCTAAGCTTCATGGCACGATCTAGAGTAGAAAGAAATAAGACAATCCTAGATGTCTTGGTAGTTAACCGTTTATATGAGTGGCCGGCACACACATATAAAGGAAACTGCACTAGACATGGCTTCATGGACTCCCTAGGACACTTGAACCTAGTGCTCTGATACCAAGCTTTGTCACGCCCCGAACCTGGGCTTGGATGTAACACGACACTCGGTGCCTAACTACATGTGACCGAGCGAACCAACTGGATGGCTGAATCAACATGTGATATCATAACATACTAAATACGGAAGATAAACTACACATGCTGATATACTGAAAATCTGGATGATATAAATCAAAATGCGAAAATACTAATACAAGTCTGGAACATATATGAAGCTAATATTGCTTAACATGATAAGCCTGAGACTCTGTCTAACTGTTACTCTAATCTATGAAGCCTCTATTTTAGAACTGAAAACACTGATTGTATGTGAATACTGAAAACTGTAGTAATGATAATGCCCCGAAAGAACTGGGGATCACCAAATAGCTGGTACGAGGATCCTAGCGCTCTGTATCGTCAACTTGTAAATCATTACCTGCATCATGAGATGCAGGCCCCGAGCAAAAGGGACATCAGTACACATGAATTACACCGGTATATAAAACAACTAAAATAAAGAATTATAAATTCTGAAACTGAAACTAAGCTGATAACTGAGAATTGATAATTAATAACTGAAATGATAACTATTGAAACTGAAATTGAAATTATAACTGATAACTGAACTAATAATTGATAACTGAATTGATAACTGGTAACTGAACTGATAACTGGTAACTGAAATGATAACTTATAATTGAACTGAACAAAGGAAGTAATGATATGAATACTCCCTCTTCTGAATGATGAACAACCTGTTTATCTGAATAAATAAA
>MU671259.1:83412-99323 GCA_026770625.1 Nicotiana glauca | reverse complement strand
ACGGACGATTCAGGGACTAGGTGAGCTGCAAATTGCGAGGCGACCTGCAGCTAGTGTAGTTCCTTTCTGTACTTTGATTATTTATTTCCTGTCCATTGTATTCCGGACAGAGGTTGTATTTTATTTCATTATCAGTAATCGCTCATGCACCTGTGACACCGGGTTCTGGGATGGTTTTCGAAAAGTTTGATTTAATTGTTATTGTTAATTTGAATTGAAGCAAAAACCTCTTTATTTGTGAAACTGAAAAGAAAATTTTAGAATTTTATATGTTTAAAAAGGATTTTTAAATCGGTAATCTAATTGGCTGGTCTGACAGCGGTGTCCGGCGCCACCACGACCCTTAAGGGATTTTGGGTCGTGACAAGGTACTTCTTCGATTTCAAATTGATGAGGTTGTAGGAAAAGTGTTGAAGTATTATATAGTTGTTTGATTCTTCTGAAAAATATACATTACTCATTGTGTTTGTTAATAGAATTGTAGCTGATTGTGTAATGCATGAATAGGACTTTTGAAATGTATATTCATAATACAGTACATTTACTAGTCTGAACACTAGTTAGAAGTTTGGTCATTTGAATTTAATGTTAGTCTTTGTAGATCCTGTATAAGAGATTTGCAGGGAGTTAATTTTACCTTGTTAAGTCGAGTATTGTAATTAATTTGGACTTTGGACTGTTAAAATTAGTTGTTAGTGAGTTGTGTAATTCAATTGCTTACTAGTATATCAGTCTAATATTAGTTTTAATAAGTGTTGGAATCACGTTTTAATATTAGTTTTAGTAAGTTTAATAGTCTATAAATTCTTACACAAGAGTTGTTTTACTATATCAATAGCGCAAACTCACAGATCTATATAATAAATCACATATTCGTGTTCTTATAATTGCAATTTCATTACGGAAAACTACTGTCACTAGAATATTAGAGTAATAAATTGTTAAAATCTGATTGTGTTCAAATTAAGTGTGATAGGGTTCTGAACAAAAGTGTGTTAAATTCAGAAACACCTTTATTCGCATTAAATGATTCTAACGTGAATATAAAACTGATCTGCTAAGGATTAAGGCTGTTTAAGTGATATTGAACATCTGGGCCGTGAATTAATGATCAGTTTGTATACAATTAGAAATGGGCTCATCTTCAGGGGTTCAATTTATGAGTGACCATTATTTGTTTGTATTGTTAAAAATTCTAACAGGCCCCAAAANTTTAGAGATGAAAATAGAAAACTTAGCTACTTTAGTTTGGCCTTTAATAAATATCAATGAGATGAGCCTCGCCGAAATAAATACATAATTGCTGGGCCCTCATTAATTACTCACTAAAAATAGTTAGTATTCGGGATAGGCCGTTTAGCGAATTTCACGGCTTTCCCAAAAGATAACAATACGTTATCCGTTTTAGGCGCGATTCTTAATAATTTTACCTTTCTAATACGGGTGTGCATTTCATGCAACCCAAATCTAAATCCGAAAACGTTGGATAAGGATGTGTCGGGGATCCGGGTGCATTTCGTGTGACGAGATCCGAAAATATATTCTTAAACGATGTTCACTTTCTTAAATAAAAATAATTGACAAAAAGCGGAAATTAATTTTAAAATTGCACAAGTAAGGTAATATGTACAAAAATTAAATTTTAGCCAAATATAACAGTTGAGCGACCGTGCTAGAACCACGAAATTCGGAAATGCCTAACACCTTCTCCCGGGTTAATAGAATTCCTTACCCGGATTTCTGGTTCGCGACTGTTAAACAGAGTCAAACCCTTACTCGATTCGGAATTCAAACCGGTGACTTGGGACACCATAAATCTCTCAAGTGGCGACTCTGAATCTTAAATTAAAACGAATCCCGTTTCGATTGTCCTTAAATTGGAAAAACTCTTTTCTTTACTATATCCCTTCCCGGGGTGTAGTAAAAGCTGATAAAAGCATCCTTCAGAAAAAAGGAGGTGTGACACTAATTACCCACAATACCCTTTGTTTCAACTCAAAATTGCAGCCATAACAAAACTACTTTCTAACCTATGAATTGAGATACAGGTAACAAATGAAATCCTATTTTACCACTAATCATCAACTGAACAACAATCGAAATAAAGATAAAAATTTACACTAAACTGACTAATAACATGCAAAGATTAAATTGAAATAGAGCCTAAAAATCTATCAGAACAATACTTGCAATATCTCACATTAATAAAGCTAATTATTCGCTAATTATACTAACAGTTGGCCCTTTAACCTAATTATCATTCCAACTAAATAACCATGAATCATGACTCATAAGAACTAACCTAGTTAAGGTCAGCAGTATCACAGAAGCCTAGAAAAGTAATTAGACCAACCTCAAAACACTTAATTAACTAAAAGAAATACTAAGAACACGAAAGAGACTCACCGGCCATTTATTTTTAAATTCTAGCTTAGGACGACTCCAGTGGGATTGCATGTAATTGACTATGAATTCTTCATGGTGAAGGTCCAAAGATTAACTGGTATCATTTTGGGGTGACTAGGGTTTTGGTTGGAAAAGTTTTAAAAGGATATTCGAACAGTTCCGGCAGAAGTTGATAGACAGGGTTAAGGGGGTTGGGTAAAGGATGCTCAGACGACCCTAGGGTGGAGTTGTTTGGAGTAACTTGTGTAGTGGCCGGAAAATGTAGGATTCGAAGGAAAACATTGTGGTGGTTGAAAAAAAGGGTTCATGGGGAATCTATGGTATTTTTCTGGTGGCTGTTGGCGTAGGTGGTGTTCGCCGGCGACGACTAGGGTTTCAGAAATTCGAGGTGTTCCAGTAGGTCTTTGGAAAAATGGGGTAGGGCACGAGTATGAGGGAGGGGAGGCGAGGTTGGGGTGTGAATCTGGGCCTGATTGGTCGCCGACCGCCGCCGTGGGCGATTTCCGGCGGCGGTGTTACAGGGTCAGTCTCTAGGGTGTTCTGAGGGAGATGAAACTGGGGGGGGGGGTAGGGGTTTGAGACAGTTTTATATTGATAAACGTGGGATACTCTCGTCCGTTGTATCAACAATTAAGGGCCACGATTTAAATAACAAAACGACGTCGTTTTATTTATTAAAGGTGCAGACCGGGTTGTTGGGATTGGGCCTGGGTTTGTTGGGTTAATTTTTGTTTTCGGGCTCAATCATTTGGCCCAAATTCGGGTCTTTTAAGACCAAGCCCCTTTTCTATTTGTATTTTTTTTTATTTATTTTATCTATATTTGTATTTTATTTAATATTTGTGTATTTATTTATTTTTCTGATTCAAAAAGGCTAAAAATAAAACTCACAACCAAATTACACTAAAATTAAAATCCCTAATTAATTTCTAATTAAATGCAAACTAATACAAATTTAAACTAAAATGCAAAAAGTATCTTTTTGTTATTTTTCTCCTATTTTGTCCTAAAACAAATTAACTCTCAATTAATCCTAAAATATGAAATTAGATCCTAAATGCAAATGCGTATTTGTTGTATTTTTTCGTACGAATTAAAATGCACAGATAAAATACAACAATGACCACAAAATTCACAAAAATTTGTAAAATAGTGAGAGAAAAATCTTTTTTTTTTTTTTGGGGAAGTTTGGGAATAATTTGCTTAGGGCAAAAATCACGTGCTCACAAATACAATATTTTGTTTGTTTGATTTTTTTTAACATAAACATTTCAATATGGTCTTAACATAAATTCAATTATGTTTCATTCAAAATACATTCAAATTTTAATTAAGTAATATTTCAATTCCCTTAGTATAATTAGTATTAAGGTTCATTTTTTAAAGAAAAACAAATAAGGAAACGTGAAAAGCTCCTAAATATTAGGATTAGGCAAAAGTATACCATGAAATAAATTATGGTTACGTTAGATTGATCAAGTAAGGAACGAATCCACATAAAATAAAATTTTAATTGACTTTGCCTTAAATATTATACGATTTTTTACATTGTTCAAGTAAGAAATTATGGTACAACCTAAATTTTATTTGATTCAAAATACTAAATATTAGGATATTTTAAATTACAGTTTTGTCCAATATGATATCTGTATTTAAAGGGTAAAAAAGACGAACGGCATATTGCTAAGTATCACGACCCAAAATCTAATCATGGTCGTGATGGCGCATATCGTGTTACAAGGCAAGCTTACTTTCCAAAATATTACTACTAAACCGATTATAAGGAATTAATAAAATATTTTAATATTTAAATTTTTCATAAACTAAATCAACTCTAAATATCATATAGAAAAATACGTAAAAGAGCCCCAAACATCGGGGTGTCACTAAGTCATGAGCGTCTAAAACTATAACTAAGATATATAAATTATCTAACTGTCCAAAAGAAGAAATGACAAGAGGAGTAACAAGGTCCTGCGCACATTAGCAGCTATCTTGCAATCTCCACAGATAGTCGGCCTGAACATAGCGATCGTCGCGCTCTAACTCACCTAGATCTGTACATAAAGTGCAGGGTGTAGTATGAGTACAACCGACTCAGTAATAACAGAAATAACTAAGGAACTAAGCAGTAGTGCTGAGCTAAGTAAAACAGTCCAATTATTTATTTTTACAGTTTAAGAAAATAAACAGAAAATAGGTAAATTCCATAACTGAGTAAATTCCACAAAGAAATTTAATAGATAAATGCAGCAACAACACAAATAAATACCACCTCAAAGCAGTATCACTCCATCACTGATTACTCGCACTCAGCACTCAACACACTCAATACACTCAACACTCTATGCTCCCTGGGGATGTGTACAGATTCCGGAGGGGCTCCCAAAGCCCAAGTGCTAAGCACGAACAGCTCACGTACCATAATATCAATACCCGAATTCGCACGCTCAACTCACGTGCTGCGTAGATAGCTCACGCGCTATGGTATCAATACATAGACCCGCACTCAGCTCACATGCTATGCGGACAGCTCACGCGCTATGGTATTAATATCCTCACAACCAGGCCCTCGGCCTCACTCAGTCATGTACCTCTCCAGCCTCACAATGCACCACCAATAAGGGGACACAACCTACATCAAGTATCACGACATATCAGTAAAATAATAGAGACTGAGGTAAACATGTATAATAATTTCTATGACTGAGTACAAATAACGTGAGCATGAATGAAGCCTAAAAATGATCTCTAACGTGAAGGCAGACAAGTTCACCAACAAGTAATTGCATAAACACAAATAATGGTTGTTAGGCCTCACGGGATGGACCAAGTCTCAATCCCTCGAGGTATACACCAACACGACCGTCACCTAGCGTGGATATCACCTCCGAACAGTCACGTGACATCAAATCACCCGGGTTTATACCCTCAAAGTCAGAGTTAAAATTATTACTTACCTTAACATCGTGAAATTCTACTCCGGAATATCCTCGTCCCTCGACTCGGTCTCCAAGAGCTCTGAATCTATTCATAATCAGAATAATACTATTAACACAGGCTAAAGAATCAAATTTCACAATAAAAACTACCCCCTCTGTTTCAGTTTATGTGAACCTATTTCCTTTTTGGTACGTTCCAAAAAGAATGAGTCATTTCTAAAAATTCGGTATCAATTTAGCTTTAACTTACAATTCTACCCTTAATGAGAAGCTTTTACAATCACACAAATACTCTGGCCCCTTTTTGACTTGTTTAGGAACAAAAATTCTAAAAGTTTTCATTTTTTCTTAAACTTTGTGCCCAGTCAAACAAGTTCACATAAATTAAAACGGAAGGAGTATATAAATAGGCCAAAAATCCGAAATTGAACAAAATTCGGCCCCCGAGCCCTTGTCTCGAAACCAGCTGTTGATACCTAATTTTTGCCCTCACATATATATATATATATATATATACACACACACACACTCACACACACACTTTCAAAATAGTACATATGTAGTTATAAGAATGCATAAGCATTTTTTATAATTTTTCTATAGTTTTAAAGGCTCCAAATCAATTTATTTCTCCTCTTTTATTATATAAATATCCAATAATTTTCATTCATACTACTTTTGTAATGATTTAGTCACCTAAATTCACTATATATGACAATCTAGCGTTTAAATATTTTTAGTGTATTTTTGTAATTATATTTATATTTTTTAAGCTAAATTACATATTTTGCAAAAATAGCCCATACTAATGTATAACTATATTATTTATGCATAAAATGATCTTTTATATTTTTAAAATATTAAATAATTATTTTAAATTATTTTTAGTGCACAAAGACATTTTGGTACTCATTTATTATTTTTTATAAATTATTTAGTTGTTAAAATTGGCTATTTAAAATCTGGCCCCATTTTCTATTCAATTTTAATTCTAATTGGATCCAATACTCAGCCCAATTTTCTTTTTTAGTTCCAAACGTCCCCTAAACCTTAACCATTTCTCACCAACAGCCGCCTTTGGATCCCCTTCTCTCGAGTTCTCTAAAATCAACCCCTAACCCTAATCGCCATCACCCAAAATCAACCATAAACCTTTGAACCCATGTCCGATCTATGGCTTCCTATGGCTGTTCGTAGCCTCTACTTGTCTCCCATCCCCTGGGATGTTCGATTATGTGGTTTTTGTAAAAGAACCAAGAGATCTAGTTAGGATCTCGTTCAAAGCTCTTCAAGAGTTCATCCATGGTTTGCGAGTAATTTCTATTAAAGTTCCATGGTTCATATCTCTGGGTCAAAAACCAGGTTCTCTTTACCCCTCTCCTTTCTCCTCAGAACCATAATCTTTGGCCATGAATCTGTCCCGATCTTTGTAGATCTGGAAGGATTCTGAGTTTGTTAATAACTTTTCTGTAAAGATCTCTTGTTTCTTTACTGTTAACCGGTTTTAGCACTATGTTTTGGGTTCTTTATTTGAATCTCTGCATGCTTGAAATATTTTTCTTTAAGTTTCTGTGATTTTTCTTTAAGTTTCTCTTATTCCTCTACTACTGACTGATTTAAAACACTATAATACTTCAGGTTTTTGACTTCTATGACTAGGGTTTCCCGAAATTTTCTTTCCCCAAAACGTTCGATAATTTTAAGTGTTTAATCTCCTGTTTCTTGTGTGTTTTAACCGATTTCATGAGCTTTGCTTTAAACCTAACTCGTTTATGCTAAAAGCCCTAATTTTTCGACATTATTGTTTGGATTCTGAGTTTGTCTAGGTTACTTGTGTACTAATTTTCCCTATGCTTTGGTTTTTGTAATTATTCCTCCTAATATGCCTTTATTGATGTTCTTGGTTCGGCTTTCTACTGATTCTATATGTCTATGTCCATTTTTTTGCCTATTCATGGTAAAACTGTACTTTTCGCCTTAATATCAGTGATTGATTTGGATTCTTGATTTATCAGTTTGTTTTGTTAAGACCTGTGTGCTAATCCCTGACTATTCCCTTTATTTACAATCTTTATTAGCTTTCTTACTTTATTCAATTAACCATGATATTCACTGATTCTTTACTGATCATTTCCTTAATTAAACTTTAGTCTATTTACCCCTAATTGCTCGTTTGGTTTTCTTTCCTTAAATATATTCTACCTTTACCGTTGGTTAATTACCCTTTATTGAGGGGAAAGTTATACTAATTGATGTACAATTGATTTGGTGGCTTCCTTAATTGCAGAAGGGTTGATTCCCTTCACCTTATTTTCCTTGCTCTTAACTGCTATATATACTCTCTTTTACTCCTCACTTTTGGACACAAACATTAGTTCATCTACACTCTCAACTCTCAGAAGCTCTCTATTCTCTTCCGTTACTTGTAATTCTCACTGATCCAGCTGGCTGTAAGCCAAGGCTGGCTACTTGCACCATCTCTGCTCTATACTCTGTATTATTTCCTTAACTGGTTTATCCTGATTCAATTCCCATTCCAAAACTATTTGTTTTTCTTTGTTGCTGCAGTTCATTAGTTGTGATCTCCAATTTTATTTGCTATTCTATTCAATAAGCAATCAGCATGCCTAGATTATTGTATCACTCAGCATGTTTAAGTTTATTTTGTTAAAAGCTAAAGCTAGTATACTGTTTAGCATGCCAATCCAGCTTTAGATAATTTGCTCACTAGTATGTCCAAGCTGCATTGGGTGTTTACTGTCTCACCCAGCATGTCTAAATTCTGCTTGTTCTGTATATGATTAGTATTTCTAAAACCTTGAATGTTTCATAAAGTGTTTGTCTAGTTAGTTCATCTAAGTGTAACTTGCTCTACTCCATTAATGAAATCCTATTTGTATCTAAGACTTATGTGATCTCAACATGACTTTGTAAACTTGTCAATTCCATAACTTCTTGAGGAATCTTTATATTTGTTTGCCATCACTAAGGTGCATTCTGAGTGTACCCTACCCTTTTCTCCTTGTGTGAAGTCTGTTCTAAAATTGCATGTTCTGTGACTTGGTCTCTGATTCCCTAAAAAATGTTCTTCATGTTTTCTCAAATTATTTTCCACCCTAACTATGTACTGATTTCAGAAAATCCTTTTCATTCCTAAGGACCTTTTTCTACTGCTTACCAAACTCTTTCAAATCATTATACACTCTCACATTACTTTTAGATTACTAAGTTTTGCCCCTATGATATGTGTACTGCTTTGAGACCTTGAGATCTCTCTGAACTCTTGCATATCAAGGCTGGCACTTCCACACTGCACATAATTAATCTTTTTTTAAGGAAAGTCTGGGTGTGAGCACTGCCTGGGATCCTTGAGGTCCTTAGGGAACTTTGATACACTTAGACATGAATTGGGCTATAGAACTTTGGGCATTTGAGATCAGTAAGGGCTTGGTACACCATGACTGTTTTGGGCTTGCTTCAGGCACCCTATAGCTTAGCTTCTATTATATTTATGTAATTTATATTTAGTTTTGGTCTGTAATAATTATTGTAAACAAACATTTAGGTGATTAGTGAAAAGAGGTGGGTAGTTGCATATAGTGGGTAAAATCGGGTAGATAACATGCCTATAGGGTCTATTTCGATTCAAATGTGTTTGTTAGATAATATGCGTATAGGATCTGCTTTGGTTTAAATGAATTTTGCATGCTTTACTTTCATAATTAGAAGTCATGCCTATAGGATCTAAATCAGCTCTGTAATTAGATATCACGCCTATAGGGTGTAAAGTAATTGAAGTTCCATTTCCACTACAGTATGTATTCAAATTCATCTTCTTAGAAATCATGCATATAGGATTAGAATTAGTTTTAATAGAAATCCTGCTTATAGTGATTTTGCTTTGATCAAATAAATCCTGCTTGCTTCACCTTATATTCAAATAGATATCATGTCAATAGGATCGAAAACCGGTTTAGTTAGACCTAAAATCAGTTCAACTCTAAGCTGATACTGGTAAGTTCTGAATCAATTTAAGTAAATAACCTACTCTTTTCGTGTTAATCAATACCACTAAAAAGCATACCTATAGGATCCAAATTACCCGCTTAAAATTATTTACTGATTTACTGTATTCCTAATCAATAATAGATACCACGCTCATAGGACATCACTATTATACGCCTAGGCAAGCCTATAAGGCGCGTAAAAATTCTGCAACTATAAAACTATGTTCTGTTATCTGTGACTGCTCATATTCAAACAGGTCTAAAATCAGTAGGAAAGTTGAATAGGTCTTTGACACTCTGGTCCTGATTCAATATTGTATAATCTATGCTCACCTAGATATCATGTTCTAAGGTTTTCTCTTAAATAATTGAAACTGTTGTTTGAGACGTGCACTTACTTGTTATGTTTATGGAAGTAAATGTGAGCCTTTAATTTTTCTCTTTAATGCAGTCCTAACTGTGTTGATTAAAGCCTAGATTTTCTCCTTTAAGTACTTTAAGATGGTCTATAACTACCTAAATTAGAGTTCCTAAATACCTCCAAGGCCACAAGGAAGGGACGGGTAGTGCATGCATAGTATATCTTTCAAGGTTGCTAGAACGCTTTAGGCTATAACCAAAGGGAGGGAATTGGGTAGTAAGGATATGATGACTACGCGCTAATGTCACGTGTAGCCCCTCATTAAGGAGTGATTACCGGGCATTGTGTGGATATGATTATGTATGCTAACCAATCTAGGACCCCTCTTTCCCAATTCCCGTTGTTTAAATGAATTTACCTTTCATTATATATGTGCAACTTGTTCAAACCTTTTCCCTTGTTTCATTATTTGAATCATACATGTGCTTAGAATGTCAAAACATGCCTTTGCTTATAAGTATGTGTTAAAACTGTTTATTTGTTAAAATGACTAATTCACATAGTTTAAGTTCGGTCGGGACCCACCGTTGTGGACCGCGAGGGGTGTCTAACACCTTCCCTTCAAGGTTATTTCGAGCCCTTACCCTAAATCTCATGTAATGCAAATTAGTCTAAGAGTTAATCGCTCTAGGTGCCCTAACGCACCGTAATCTGTTAGATGGTGAATCTTCAAATACCAAAATCCCAAAAGGAAAACTAGTTATTTCCCCACGAATGTTGAAACTCGGACTTCCCCGCCAAAAGAAAAAAAGGGGGCGAGACACCAGTCAAAACAACAACAACAACAACATACCTAGTCAAATCTCACTAGTGGGATCTGGGAAGAGTAGAGTATACGCAGACCTTACCCCTACCCCGGAAAGGGTAGAGAGGCTATTTCCAGGAGAATCTCAGCTCAGCAAGAGAGACAATAATATTAGAAAAGAAACAAAAGAAACAACAGGTAAAAACAAAAGATGTCAGAAAGAAAATAACAGCAATGAATAAGGGAAAGGACAATAACACAAAACTATGCAACCAACCATGTGAACACAGCATAGACCGCTAACAAACCTAAACAAAACTCTATCAGTCTACCCGGCATAAATAGGAAAGAACTCTCGACTACCCCTAGCCCACCACCCTAATGCTCAGCCTCTATATATTCTTATCAAGAGCCATGTCCTAAAAAATCTGAAGCCGCAACATGTCATGTCTGATCACCTCGCCCCAATATTTCTTTGGCCGCCTTCTGCCTCTTCTTTGTCCTATCTGATCACCTCGCACCACATTTCCCACATCTTGTCGTCCACGTGAGCCACGCCTACCCTCTCCCAAATATCTTTATTCATAATCTTATCCAGCCTAGTGTGACCATACATCCATCTCAACATCCTCATTTCTACTACTTTCATCTTCTAGATATGTGAATTCTTGATTGGCCAACACTCAGCTCCATACAACATGGCTGGTCTAACCACCGCTCTATAAAATTTACCTTTGAGTTTTGGTGGCACATTCTTGTCACATAGGACTCCAGACGCTAACCTCCATTCCATCTACCCTAATATGGTGCGTAACATCCCCGTCGATCTCCCCATCTCCCTGGATAATTGTCCCTAATTACTTAAAACTTTCTCTCTTGAGGATGGCATGTGAGTCAAGTCTGACTTCCACATCCGCTTCCCTTATCACGTTGTTGAACTTACATTCCACATATCCTGTCTTAGTCCTGCTTAACTTGAAACCTTTAGACTCCAAGGCCTACCTCCATAGATCCAGTCTCCCATTAATGTCGCCTTGCGTCGCATCAATCAGAACTATATCATCAGCGAACAACATACAACATGGCACCTCTCCTTAGATATGGCGTGTCAGTGCGTCCATCACCAGAGCAAATAACAATAAGCTGAGCGTCAATCCTTAGTGTAACCCCATAACAATCGGGAAAGGCTCTGAGTCACCTCCTACAGTCATAACTCCATCATACATATCATTTATTACCCTAATATAAGCCACTGGCACACCTTTCACCTCTAGACACCTGCAAAGGACGTCTCTAAGGACCTTGTCATACGCCTTCTCTAGGTCAATATACACCATATGCAAATCCCTCTCTTCCTGTTCTTGTATAGTTCCACCAACCTACTAATAAGGTGGATAGCTTCCATGGTAGAATGACCTGGCATGAACCCGAACTGGTTTTTCGATATAGACACCGCCCTTCTTATCCTCCCTTCCACCACCCTCTCCCAAACTTTTATGGTATGACTTAGTATCTTGATACCCCTATAGTTGTAACAATTCTGGATATCCCCTTTGTTCTTGTACACTGGAACCATTGTACTCCACCGCCACTTATCAAGCATCCTCTTTTTCCTAAAGATAACATTAAATGACCCAGTCAGCCACTCCAAGCCTGCTCTACCCGCATATCTCCAAAACTCTACTGGAATCTCATCTGGTCTGGTCGCTTGGCCCTGACTCATCTTACCCATCGCACCCACAACCTCTTCAACCTTAATGCGCCTACAATACGTAAAGCCACTGTGACTCTCGGAGTGCCCCAAATGCCCTAACACGATGTTTCCATTCCCCTCTTCATTCAAAAGTTTATGAAAGTACGATTGCCATATTTGCCTAATTTGGGCCTATTCCATCAATATTCGACCGTCTTCGTCTTTGATGCACCTCATGTGATCCAGGTCGCGAGCCTTCTTCTCCCTCACTTTGGCCAACTGAAATAACTTCTTGTCCCCACATTTTCCCCCACGTTCCTCATAAAGCTGACCAAAAGCAACAGTCTTAGCCTCAGTGACCGCTAATTTTGCCTCCTTTCTAGCATCCTTATATCTTTCTGTATTTGCTCTCATCTGATCCTCGTCGGTGCTCTCTACTAACTTAATGTAAGTTGTTTTCTTGGCTTTCTCTTTACCTTGGACCACATCATTCCACCACCAGTCACCTTGGTGCCTGATGATAGGCTATAATTACGTATTTTAGTCGCTTATTACACTCGAGTTTACTACACTTTAATTGAGTTTGAGCTTTAATCGCTAGTGTTTTGCACTAATTGTGTATTTTATGCCTTGTAGGTGTGATTCCGAGCTATATAGATGTTATGGAATGCATTTAAGTGATTTGGAGCTTTAAAGTTTGGGTAAAAGTTCAAGGAATTAAGTCGGGATCGTGTTTGGGGGTCAAATTTGATAATTAAGTACGAACGAAGACTCGAGGAGGCATATTGTGCATTGTCTAGTAAAATAGACATAAATTTTTTCTAAGAACTACATTTGGGCTCCACAATATATGGTTGGAAAGCTAACTCAAAGGGCTACAACTTTCATGTTTTATGTTCTTCAAAATTCCAAACAGAAAAGGGTGAAAAATGCCATTACGGCGGGACCGCGGTAGAACACTGCGGCAGAACATTACCAAAGATTTAGAGGGCCTATTTGGCTGCGGTCCCAGCGTAACCGTGGTGGGACCGCGGCAGGAAGTGAAAATTTAGGGACCAAAGTGCAAAACATGGGATTTTAAGCCCTAAACCCTATATTAAACAAAAGAGGCCGGCCAAGAACAAGAAAGAGACATATTTTGGACACAAATTAGACGTAAGGAGGCAAGAACACATTGAGAGCAAGGCGGGAAATTCTTCAACAAGTTTTTCCTTCCTCTTCCTACTTTTCATTGTTGGTTATGATTTTTAGTATTGTAGTTTTACTTACTATTATGAGTAGCTAATTCGTTTTCTAGGGTTTTGGTGAAACCCGTTGGGGATGATTTGGTTGTTATATTAATATAGTTTTGAATTAGTTGTTTATCTCTATTTGTTCAACTACGTTTTGATTGTGGTTAATTGAAAGGATCCTCAATTAGCCGTTCCTATTTATTATGTATCTGCTTGAGAGAGAGTGCATATTTATGTAGGTTTTTGAACAACATCACTCCCGGAGTATAGGCGAGAGTAATAACCGGGGGTTTAGAGGTTGGATTAGAGATAACGATACCTCGGGTGCAATCTAAGTGGACTGTAATGCGAATCTAGCTAGCGTAGCTTGATAGTGTGCATCTAGTAAATTATCATAATTGCTTGAGAGAGATTTATGATAGTTGGAGAGTTCATGATTGATAGAGGCAACTAAGTCAAAGCTATAAGAAACATACAACTATGGAAATCAACAACGGGGGAAACCATTACCTTAGACCTTTATTTTAATTGTTTACAATTCAAGCATAGTTATTTTTTAACTGTATATTTATTTTCAATCTAGTCTTCTTCGTGATATTAAACAGATACAGCTAAGCCTTAGTTCTATGTGGGATTCGACTCCGAACTTTTAGACCGGATTATATTTGCAGCGACCGCTTATCCTTTTTAGGACTAGAGTTGGGCGTGATCAAATTTTGGCGCCGTCGCCGGGGAAATAACGGTGAAGTTGTAGCTGTATATATTGCTAGGGTTCAAGTTTGGATTTTTAATTTTGTTTTTTTTCTCGTATTTTTATTTTTATTTTATTATAACTGTTGATTTGAAAAACATGACATCTTGAAATTATGGAAATTTAGGTGTAGATAATTCTACTATTGATCTCCATACATATTGTGAAGGAAACCACTCGTGGCAAAATTTTTAAAACGTTCCTAAGAGCGAGTTATGTGAACCAACTCAATCTTATTTGTGGAATGTGTGTGATGTGTGTGGTGGTAAAAATGGTCACTTTCATGGTTGTGCTTATATTTCTTATTTTTCCCCAACCCCTTACTATGATGGTTCTACCTTTTCTTGTGAAATTAATAGGAACAAAGAACCTGGGAATGCGGACCTGAAGGAGATCAAGTATATGCTAAAGTGCCTTCTGGAACAAAACAATGAGAAACAATTGCACATAGAAAGGTAAGAGGCAACTATTCGCAAGTTGGAGGCTCAATTAAGTCAAGTGGTTGGAGCTTTTAATGCTCAACAAGCCAATTTTGAGGATAGTAGCCAAGAAGAGCATGAATTTGAGGTGTTAATTGGGGAGGTCAGAGTAGAACATTAACAACCTAGCCAACTCGAATTTGAGGATGTCAATGTTGAAGAAGTGAGACTAGAGTCAGCCAAGGACATTGAGGATACAAATTTTGTTGACTCTAGTATCATTGATGTTGAGAATGCTTAAAGTCCTGAAGTTCATGTGTGTGAGCGCAGGGGTCCTCACTCCAAACATTTTTATACATTGTTCTTGGATGACAATATGAAAATAGAGTCATCCGAGCCGATTGAGAAGTCAAAGAATGAGGAACAATGTGCCTATATTCTGGAATTTTTCTTGCCTAAAAGACAGGACTACATACCTCATCTAAAAGCCAAGAAGTGTAGAATAATACAATGGTTGCTTGGGCCAATTATATTTGTTCCACCACCCATGGAACATAACCGAATACTTGAAGCCAAATTGGGGGCTCAATTCATAAGTTCAAGGTGGAGGCAAAAAGTGATTTGCGTCGTGCCGCGACGTTAAACCAAGCGCTTGTTGGGAGGCAACCCAGCTTTATTGCTTTTGTTTATTTATTTATTTATTTATTTTAATTATATTATTTTTGTAGTATCAATTTTTTATTTACTATGAGCATGGAAAGAAAAGGTATTGGAAGGATGCACCAACAAATGAAATGGTTGGAACTAAGTGTGAGGTACCCGCACGAAGGACCAAGTTAGGAGAAGTCTGAGTACCCTATGAGCTACTAGTGCTTCAGCGTTTGGCCTACCAGGGAGTTTCTTTTACCCTCTTGTATGTATGGATGTGCATTGGGCACAATGCACAATTTTAAGTGTGGGGTGAGGAGATTGTCTGGGTGACTTTTCATGCTACTTTAGCTATGTTCTTATTTTTTTAAAGATTGGACTTTTCCTAATGACGGATCTTCTAGACAGTTTTCTTGAGGGAAGTAAGTCTAAATAAAATACCAAAAAGATTTTTGGTTTTGTTTTAGGTAGTGTAGTAACTATCCCTTGGTTTTTCTTTGGACCACGGTTCTTTTCCAAGGGTTTTATTTGAACCAGGTGTAGTTAGTTTTTTCTTGGGAATAAGAGTCATTGTGTTGTGCTTTGAATTGAAGCAATATCTCTTGACTTTGCTATGCCTTGAGAATAGTGAGTACTTTGGTTGTGAC
>MU671259.1:4464-77914 GCA_026770625.1 Nicotiana glauca | reverse complement strand
AGTAAATTATCATAATTGCTTGAGAGAGATTTATGATAGCTGGAGAGTTCATGATTGATAGAGGCAACTAAGTCAAAGCTATAAGAAACATACAACTAAGGGAATCAACAACGGGGGGAAACCATTACCTTAGACTTTTATTTCAATTGTTTACAATTCAAGCATAGTTAGTTTTTTAACTATTTATTTATTTTCAATCTTTTCCCTCTTAGTGATATTAAACAGATGCATCTAAGCCTTAGTTCTCTGTGGGATTCGGCTCCGGACTTTTAGACCGAATTATATTTACAGCGACCGTTTATCCTTTATAGGACTAGAGTTGGGCGTGATCAGGTTTCACCAAAACCTTAGATTAAAAGATTTAGCTACTCATAATAGTATGTAAAACTACAATACTAAAAGTCATAACCAACAATAAAAAATAAGAAGGGATAGAAAAACTCGTAGAAGAATTCCCCGCCTTGCTCCTATTGTGTCTCTTGTTTTTTTCCTTGTTCTAAACCCTAAAAACATATTTTTTGCTCCTTTGGACGAACTAAACCTTTTATAGGTTGAGTGGATTGGTCTTGAACTTCCAAAAGTACCCTTCAGATCTGTTTTTCCGTCTGGACTAGCGCGGCCGCGCTAGTTGGGTTATATTCTATCTCCGTTCGCGTCGAGTCCGCAGTCGCCGTTTCAATCGCGTTTTTGACCCTATTCCATTTGGAATTTGGAAAAACGTAAAACATTAAAGTTGTATCCCTTTGAGTTAGATTTTCAACCATATATTGTGCATACCAAATGGAGTTTTGAGCAAAATGTTATATTTGTTTTACAAGACAATGCGCGATATGCCTACTCGATTCTTCGTTATATTCAAGCCCCACCATACTCCGTAAAGTAATCAAATGTTTCTCCCTCTTCGGGAACATAGAGTTCACTATCACCAACTCAAAAGCTCTAGCGAAATCTAATAGTGAGGTACCACCCCCGTTCCTATCAACAAAGTCGAAGCCATCCTGCACCTCACTATAGCCACCAGTAGACAAACCAATATGACCATTGAAATCCCCTCATATGAATAGCTTCTCTGTAGGCGGAATACCCCGCACCACCTCATCTAGCGCCTCCTAGAAGCACCTCTTAATCTCCTCGTCCAAGTTTGTTTGTGGCGTGTAAGCGCTAATGAAATTCAGAGTGCTCCCTCTAACTACTACCTTAATCGTGATCAGTATGTCATTCACTCGTCTAACCTCTACCACCGACTCTCTAAGCTCCCTATCCACCAAAATGCCCTCTCCATTCTTTCGATTTATGACTATGGAGAACCGCAATTTATACCTGTCTACATTACTCGCCTCGATCCTACCCACCTAGTCTCCTGCACACATGCTATATTGACCCTTCTCTTCTGGAGAATCTTTGCCAACTCTATAGACTTAACCGTCAACGTCCAAATATTCCACGATCTAATTCTCAACCTACAGGCTACCTTCTTCCCTTTACCCTATTTGGTCCCCGTCCCACCTCTTGGCCCTTGCCCGACCCCCCTTCCCACCACCCGACCTCCCCGACATCCCGAGGACATGAACCTACTCTACCATTACAAACTACAATCTCTATACCTACTAAGGTCTAAAAATAAAAAAGAGAAAAAACACCACACAGAACAACAAAGAGAGTAAATAGTAACTACATGCCCACTAGACCGACTAGACAAGTACGAAATACTATGGCAACAAGGTAAGTAACATAGTAGATAGAGAAACAGGAGGCGGGAGGTACCGATTCCCGCAAATAGAACCTGGAACTCCCGAAAACCAGTCAAAGATGGCAGAATAATAAATTTTGTACTATCCTGAGTCTAACCATATAAAATTTATCAAAATCAGACTCCATTTGGTCCCTCAAATCCCTACCTAAACTCTCCAAAACCCAAGCCCCAACTCCCTTAATTTCACTTTGAAATCATTAATTGGATCCCAAAAACGAAGATGGAATTCATGAAACATAACCAAAATCGAGTAGAGAACACTTACCCCAATCTCTATGATGAAAATCGCCTAAAAAATCGCCCAAATCCAAGCTCTCCAACTCAAAATATGACCGTATGAACAACCCCTTATTTTATATATTTTTCTACTAGCTATTCTTCCTTGTTACTAATGCCAAGCGATCCCAAAACTCGCTTGTTATGCCTCTAATGGATTCCTTGTGAAATTCTAGTCAAGTTAGGATTTTGATTCACTCAATTTGACCTTATAATGAATGAAATATGTTGGTTTTAATATTTTTAAATAATACAGATTTTTAGATACGCCACCAGTGGCAATTTCGTAATTAATCTGAAAAAAATCTGGCAACGTAATTCTTAGTAAAATGACCCTAAAATCCTCATATGATGTCCAAATTCGACGATTCTTTTCGCTACGGGTCCGTAATTACGGTACAGATCTAATGCTTCAATCAGAAAAGAAATGAAGCTCATTTGTTCAATATAATATCATTTATACTTGAAGAAATGGCATCGAAACATAAGAAAAACGAGCACACCATAACCCAAATATATCTGAAACTCACCCGAGGCCCTCGGGACCTTAACCAATAATTACAACAAGTCATATATCACTACCTAAACTTAGTCGAACCTCCGAAACACCCAAAACAACACCAAAACACCAAATCAACCTTGAATTCAATCTTAAGAACTTCTAAACTTTTAACTTTCGCCAATTCTTCTACCACGGACCTCCAAATTACATTCTGGACACACTCCTAAGTCTAAAATCACCCAACGAAGCTAATCGAATCATAAAAATCCAAATCTAAATTCATTTGCTCATAAGTCAACTTCCGATTGACTTTTCTAACTAAGAGACTAAGTGTTCATTTCACTCCAAAACTACTCCGAATCCAAACCTACCAACTCGATACAACTCAACACAGCTGAACAACACATAAATAAGCATAGATGGGGAAAATGGAGCTATAACTCTCAGAACGAACGACATGATCATTACGCTAAGGGCCTTCATACTTTTGATATAGTATAGATAGACAAATTACTAATATGAGTAATTGGGTTTTGTTACCAAATGACTTTGAAAAATTTGTTCCAGTTTAGAAAAATCAAAAGAAAATGTTACCTATTATAGTAAATGTATACACACTATTGATTATAAACCAAAACCTTTTCAAAATATTATTTTCTATAGCTATCTTTTATATTTTATAGCAAAATAGATATTTATAGTATACATTACCATTAAGGCGTGAAATATGCTATTTATATTTTTTCTCTCTCTTTCTTTCAATTAACACATGATTCACTCTCAAAATCTCAGCAAAATTTTTCTTCTTTCTCTCTCTCTCTCTTCAAGCATAATACCTTCTTCTAATCGTGAATTATCTGTAATCGTGAATTCGAGCAAAATACTTGCTTCGAATCCTCTAGGGTTACTGCAGTTGAAAATTTTTCTACAGTTTTAGTCAATCTACAATCTGTACACCAATATGAACGTTGGGTGAATAATATGGCAGAAGTTTTTGAAACGATGATCATCAATTTCTACATAACTATGAGTCAGAATCGTTAACGACATCATCCACTGTTGGCTCATCCTCTTAGGCAAACAAATCTGGCCATGGCTAAGCTAAGAAGATTTGAGGTTGTTTGTCTCCATCTTTAGCTTTAATAAAATGTATGTAGTAGTTTTCTTGGCCGCAAAACGCCATCTCCGGTGAACTTTCTTCTCTTATTTGCTATTTTAATCACATACAATGATACAAATACATTATATTCTATACAAATTCACTCAAATACATTATATTTTTGAATAAATATGTAAAAAACCTAAAATAGACCCGGTTGTGATGGCACATATCGTGAAACTAGGCCAGCTGACACAAACCCCAAATACCAAACAACAATTATAATAAGTCATTTATAAGCCAAAATCCCAAAACATAAGATAGAGTAAAATAATGTGGAAATAAAACATGACCCGACATCGGGGTGTTACCAGTCATGAGCATCTACAAATTGTCTAGGAATATGAAAAGACAACATAATCTTAAACAAATCTAATACAAAACTAAATAAATATAGAAGGAGAAGCACTTGGCTGCGAATGTCGGGCAACTACCTTGCTAACTCTATTGACTCTGCCACTGAACAATCAACACCCGCTACCGGGTTTAGAAATACCTGAATCTGCACAAAAGGTGCAGGAGTAACGTGAGTACACCAACTCAGTAAGTAATAAAGGTAAAGACAGCTGAGCAGTACGCAAACCATAGCATAACGCTACAGCAAAACAGTATGAGTCCAAAACAATACAATAAAGTAATAACACTCGTAAAAACATCTCAGTTTAGTAAAACTTTTTTTAAAACAACTTTCAATAGTTTCAAGTGAGTGATGAAAACAGTGAGAAAAGAATAGAAAGGTAAACAACCCCTCAGGCAAAACATAGCTATAACAAGACATCTCGTGGAATAATCAAACATGCCCCCGGCCTCATAACAAGCCATCTCGTGGCGTAACAAATCAGGCCCTCGGCCTCATAATCATGAATCAGTACAACACTGCTGCGGTGCGCAACCTAATTCCATAATATCCTCACAACACAGGCCCTCAGCCTCACTATATCAAAAATATCTCAAGACATTCGCGCAATAGTAAAACATGATGCTCAGCCCAAAATATCATTAAAATATCAAACAGAGTAAATATGGCTGAGTTATGAAAATAGTAGAATACAAAAAGACTAAGTACCAAGATGAAGTCAAAGCAATGAGGAATAGTAGTAGAAATCCCCTAAGGGACCAAAGTAGTTGGCACGAGGCCCAATATGGCATTCAGCCCAAACATGATAATAATTTCCGAAACACAATGATATCAAACAGTTTTTAATCAAATACGCGACTTAACAGTCATACAGGACGGACTGGATCACAATCCCCAATGGCACATGACCCCACGCTCGGCATATAGCGTGTGTCACCTCAAAGTAGCACAACGATGTAAAATATGGGATTTCATACCCTCGGTACAGCATTTAAAATCGTTACTTATCTCAATTCGGTCCAAAATCTAGCCCACTATGCCCTTGCCTCACGAATCAGCTTCTGAATGCTCCAAATCTAACCAAAACATATTCATACCATCAAAAACATATGCTAAGGGAACAAAGCTGTGATGACCCGGCCCGTCGTCACGGGAGTTACTACCCTGTTTCCCCCATATTACATTTCTCTATGTTTTAATATCAGTATTTGAGGTGGTCGGGTAGAATTGGATCAGTATTAGATGGAAATGAGACACTTAGTCTCTTAAAGGGAAGCTTGTTTTGGAAAAGTCAACCAAAAGTTGACTATTTAGTTAGAGGGCTCGGATGTGAATTCTGGTGATTTGGTTAGCTTTGGGGGATGATTTGTGACTTAGGAGTGCGATAGTAATTGAATTTGGAGGTCCGGTGTAGAATTAGGCTTGAAATGGCGATTAGTATTTTGGCGAATTCCGATTGATAGGTGAGATTTTGATCCGGGGGTCAGAATGGAATTTCGAGAGTTGCAGTAGCTCCGTTAGGTGATTTTGGATGTGCTGGTAAAATTTCAGGTCATTTGGAGGTGTTTTGGTTGGGTTTTTGATCGAATGTGTGTTTCGGAAGTTTTGAAGAAACTTAGGCTTGAATCCGTGGTGAATTGATGATTTTGGTATTGTTTGACATGTTTTAATAATTGGAACAAGTTTTTATGATGTTTTGGGGTATGTTGGTGTTTTTCGTTGAGGTCCTAGGGGCCTCGGGGTGATTCCGGGTGGCAAAACGGAAGAATTTTGGACTTGGAGTGTTGCAGAATTTCAGCAGCAGTTGCAGGCCACTTTTGGTCTTCACATTCGCGTAGGTTCATTCGCGTTCACGTAGTTGTAACTTGTTGGCCATCGCGTTCACGATGGTATCCTCGCATTCGCGTAAGAGGGCCTGGGGGCCGGCCTAGCTTATTCATCGCGTTCGCGATAGGGATGTCGCGTTCATGTAAGAGGATCTCCTGGTGCATCGCGTTCACGTTTGGGCATCGCGTTCGTGTAGTGTTCGAAGCTGAAGAATCACGTTCACGTCTAGTGGTACGCATTCGCGTAGAATTAATTTGCCAGTTGGAATTTTTGTTCATCGCGAACGCGGGAGAGGTCTCGCGTTCGCATAGAAGAAAAAGCTAGAGATAGAAGGATTTATTAGTGATATTTCATCCGCGACCAATTTATCATTTCCTCCATTTTTGAACCACCTCAAGAGCTTTTTGGTAGAAATTGAAGAGGGTTTTGACGGAAGTTGATTGGAGGTAAGTCTCGTGACCTAGAAATACTATTTTATTGAAGAATCAACCTTTAATTCTTGGAAAATTGGATGAAAAATTGAAGAACTAGGGCTTGGGTTTTTGAAATGAAAATTTGGGATTTGAGGGAGCATTTGAACTCTGATTTTGGTAAATTTTATATGTACGGACTCATGGCGAGACGAAGAATCCGGTGATGTAAATTTCGTAATTTTTCGAGAAGTGGGCCCGGGGCTCGGGTTTTTCCAACTTCGAGATTTTTGGTATTTTTCGAGTTCTTTTGATTGGGTTATGTTTCTTTAGCATATTGTAATGTATTCCTTATGGTTCTGATCAAATTCGGCACGCGAGGAGGCTGATTCGAGAGGAAAAGGCATAGCGAGCTAGAGTTGTGGTCGGATTGAGGTGAGTAATAGATGTAGATGATGACCTGAGGGTTTGAAACCCCGGTATATCACACTGTGACGCAATATTGAGGCGAGACACGTACTCTATGAGGAGTGCGGGGTCGTTTGTGATTGGGAACTATGGCTTAGTCCGTCCCGAGTGACGTTCGTACTGTGTTCTTGACTAGAGATTATTGGTAAACATCATACTTGAATTTTTATGATATATTTGGGCCGTGTGCCAATTATTTGAATCCCTTAGGGATTATTATCACTGCTTCCATGATTCTTAGCATGTTATATGATTTCAGTCCTGAGTTAATCATTGTTTCGAAATGCGTAGTCACCTTCCTAAGGTTTTAAAAACTTAAACTATATTTTCCTAATAATTGGAACTGAGGACTATAACCTGACTTTGTTGTGTGGCTCATATGCATATTCTGGACTGAGTGTGGATCGGGCTGCACGCCGCAGCAATGATATGATGATATTGCGCTTGGGCTGTAGGAGCCCCTCCGGAGTCTGAACCCCCACATTGAGCGTGGGTACCCAAATGGATCGGGTTGGGCGCCGCAGCGGTCATGTGCATTGCATTGCATTCATACATTGATGTTTGTCTGTCATTTTCTTGTTGCCATTTTCATCGTTAATTGTGCTAAATTGTTGCCTGTAGCTTTACATTGTGGTGTTTCGGGTATTCTCATTCTCAATCATTATATATGCTTATTACTCATTGAGTTGGAAGTACTCATTTTACTCCTTGCACCATGTGTGCAGATTCAGGTGTTCCGGAGGCTTAGTAGCATTGTTGCTGTCTCCAGATTATCTCAGGAGTTGTCGAGGTACCTGCCTGGCGTCAGCAGGACCCGACTTCTCCCCCTTATCCATTTACATTTCCGCATCCTAGACTTATGTATTTTGAGAATTTATTACTCAGTTGTATTTAGAGGCTCTAGACTCGTGACCCCGGATCTTTTAGGAGTTATATTGGTATTACTATGGCTTTCCGTATTGTTTCTATCTATTGTCAGAATTATTATGCTTGCTAACTGTTATAAATATCTAATTAACTGGTGATGATTTTTCATACTCGGGTTCCGAGTGTTACAACGGGCTTGCCTAACAATTCTGTTGGGCGCCATCATGACCGAGGTTGGGGTCGTGACAAAAGCCCACTCGAAAATAACTAATTTACACCAAAATCCCGAAATTAACCAAACCCGACCCACGTCTCGAATTCAGATAAAATTCACAAAACTGGAATCCTTACACTCTCACGAGTTCATACATACCAAATTAGGGGTATGCATTCGATTTATCAATTCGATTTTGACCCTTATTAATTATCGATTTGTATATATGCTTATCATTATCGTTTCAATAAGGTTTTGGTTTTTTCGTTTTTGATTTATTGATTTTTGGGGCTTATCGATTCGGTTATCGATTACATCAATAAGAAAATTTACGGGATTCTAAGAAAAGTATTGTTGATACCCAATTTTTCCCATATATTTTATATGTATATGCAGGCATATATAAGCATGTCCGAATGTTTTATTATTTTTTCCAAATTTTAAAAGATTTTTAAAATAATTTATTACCCTATTTTAACAGTATAAAATTAATAACCATTCCCAAAAATTATCATTTCATTGATTCAGTCATTGTATTCTCATATTTTTACCAAAATATAGCTAAGGTAATTTTTATACATTTTTACAGATTTATTTGGTATTTTAAAAGCTAAATTACATATAATTGCAATTTTAGCCTATTTTAGGATTAATATCATTTCTATAATTATAAAATCGGTTCCAGCATTTTTTAATAAATATTTGTGTTATTTATGGGTCCGGTACTTTTAATTTATTTTTAAAATCATTTCACTATTTTTTATAAATAAAAAGGGTAAAACTGGTTATTTAACATTTAGCCTCATTTTATTTCAATTACAACCCCTTTTACATTTCAATTTTAACCCTTAAATTGACCCAATCTCAACCCCAACCATACTGGCCCTTTTTTAATCTAGCCCAACCCATAACCCAATTCAAATGACCCTACCCGGTTCCCACCTACCCTTTTAGATCTAGGCCGTTGATCTGATCATACAGATCAACGGCCGTGATTTCCCCTTACTATTTTAATCTCAAATGACCTACCCTAATTCCCCATTTCACCCAATCCGCCGCCTCTGAATACCCTCCCCCTCTCAAACTCTCTCGAATGTTCTTGAAACCCTAATCACCTTATACCATTTTCAACCTCTAAGTCACCGGAATCCATGGCGTCAGGCCATGGATGATCTATGCTCATCTCCTATTGCTCCTATGTGCCTGATACTTGAAGGTTCGAGGCCAGACCTCAAAGTTCTTCACTCATACTTCCGCCGACTCGAGATTTTCGGCCTGGTTCCGGCATATCCTAGCCTCCTGAGTCTGATTCCGACTTTATCCAACTTAGATCGGACCTTTTCTAAGCCTTTCTCATTCTAGGATTCATCTGAAACCCTAGTTGTTTGAGGTTTTCTCTGATTCTCTTTAGATATGTTGTGTATCTATGCTACACTTGGGTTTTCCAAACGATTTCCCTAATTTTTTCTTTTGAAAATCACTTTCAGAAACCCTTCTTTTCCGATTTAGGGTTTTCTGGAAAGTATTTAAGTGTTTTATGCCTTTTCTTCTCTATTATTCGTGTTGTTTCTCTTACTATGTTCCCAATATCGTGTTCTCACTTGCTTTCTACTGTGTTTTATGTACTTTCTCTACTATGTTCCTGTGTGTTCTTTTGCCAGGCTTTATACTCCGTGCTTGTATATTCTTCTACTGTATTTTCTATGTCATGTTCTTGCATGCCTTTTCACCATGATTCTGCTATCTTTTTCCTCAATGATTTGATGTACTTCTCCCACTGTTCTTGCTATTTTTTACTGTGTTTAAAGTTTTCTCCTAAAAGACCTGTTTAAGCATGTGTTACTTCTAATGTCCCCTCTACTATTAGTGTTCTCTCATTATGCTTCGAATTAGCTTCTTCACTCTGTTTTCTTGATCTTTCTATTTATTTGCATGTTTTCTTATGAGTTTCTAAAAAGAAATCCCTAAGCCTGTTGCCTCCTCATCTCTGTAATTGATTTGATTTGAAACCCTAGGATTTTGGGGTTTCCTTTGGCAATTTGGATTTTTGTGTTCAAGTTAGGGTTCCACTTTGGGACCCTGGACTCTCAAACTCATTGAGAATCCGCAATTGAATTTTTACCCTTCTTGCTTATGATTCTGAATCTTTCAATGTTTGACTATCTTTTTTAAGTAACGTGATGAGTCTTTTATTTGATTTGTCTGCTTTATATATGAGAAGTTCTTCTTTCAAAAGGGGTTTCTGTCAACTACTAATTGATTCTGAATTCCTTTAATAGTGTTTACTTGATTGTTACTGATTTCCTTTAAATTAAACCTTTCTTTACCCATTTTCTGACTGAGTTCATTCGATAAAAGCCTGTAACTTTGATTTCATTGATTGTTTGATTGATTCCCTTTCCTTATTTCACACAAATAGTGTACCATTGGGTTGTTGCCTTAAACAAACCCCTATGTATTTACCCCTCTTGTACTGCTTTGAAAAGTGTTTGATTAGCCTCTTTCCTCAATTAGTTCTGCCCGTTTGAAATCAAAATCCCTTAATTAAAGGGAAACCTTGTTATAATTGATTTTCAAACTATTCTCTTACCTATTTCTGCTTGCTTTCTCCACTATAAATACATGACTTTCTTTAACACAACACACACGATTGAGCACACTAAAAACCATAATTACAATTCTCTTTTGAACTTATACTTAGAGTATTCTTGCTTCTTGTCTGCACTTTGGCTTTTACAAGACTACTGCTTCTCTTTACTTGTCTGTTTGAAACTGGTATGTCCTAAATTAATTTTCAGCATCACCCCAATTTGTTTATTTATATTCCTTGTATCCTTGTCTGCTTTCCGTTCCCTGTAAAGTTTAAACATCTGACTTGAAGTACCTATATGCTACTATCTGCTTCTCTTCCTTATGAACAATTATTCCCTACCCCATTACCCCCTATGTGTTTGTGAGTGGGGACTTAGGGCATGGCACAAGAATTGTTGTCCATGACCTAAGTTTTGACCCCCTAACCTCTAAGTAGGCTGGAAGGTGTGCCAGTACGTCTCATTGATGGGTGTGCCCCTTTGCCTGCTCTTTCCTTGTATCATATTTATAGTATGAATCCCCACACCCCATTCCCATATGTGTGTTGAGTTAAGGTATAGCCTGGCAGCATCCAAATTGATGTTCCAGGCTGAATTTGACATTCAACAGGTCATAACTCCCCAATTCTAAAGCTGACAGGCTGGTCAGGGGTGTGGCATCACCCCAATTGCTGGGCATGACCACCAACCTGCCATGGCCTTTCCTAATTCCCCTCTACTACACTTACACTTACTCCTAGACTCTAAGTTCTGCCCCTTCCTATGAGCCTTGCCTTGGGACCTTGAGCTCCCTCTGAACTTGGACATTTGAGGGCTGGCCCTTCCACACTGCACTTTGATCCTGTAATGATATTTGGGGTGTAAGCACTGCCTGGAGCTCTTGAAGCTCCTTGGAACTTTGACACATCCCAAATAAGAGAAAGGCTTTGAAAATATGATCTTTGGAAGTTGGTTTATTTCATGTATCAGACTAGGAGTCTGAATTAGGCTCTCCTTGGTTGGAATTTTAATTTCTGATGTAAATTTACTTTTTTTGGGATTCATTCAAGTTGTAATAATTTGTAATAACTGTGGGGTGTATAGTAAAATAGGGGGAGGGTCTCTCATGTTATGCATATGGAGTAGATATCATGCTTTAGGTTTATTTCTACAATCATAACATCTTCGCTTATATATCCGCCTATAGATATCATGTCTATAAGTTGATTTATTACTGCATATAGAAATCCTGCCCATAAGTTTATTCATATTTGATATAGAAATCATGCCTATAAGTTGATTCATTACTGCATATAGAAATCATGCCTATAAGTTGATTCATTACTGCATATAGAAATCCCGCTCATAAGTTTCTTCATTTGCATATAGAAATCTTGCCTAGAAGCTATTCATTTGCATTAGGAATCATGTCTATAAGTTTATGCACTTTTGCATAAAGACACTAAGCAAACAGTCTATAGGTTAAAAATAACAAATGCACTCTAGATACAATGCCTATAAGATTCCTGCACTTTTACAAATGTTTTTTTAAAATCAATCACGCTTAGAAAGCATGCCTATAGGAATAACTAACTGAATCTGATTCGTCTGCAAGCCTAAAATCAATAATAAATGTCGTTTAATACCCGCAGAATTTGTTTGCTTCTCAAATCAGTAACCCTTCTTTAAAATCAGTATGCCTTATGAAAATGTTAAATACCACGATTGCAGGTCTCATCTAGGCAAACCTGTATGTAATTAATCAACTATGCCAGTCATTAATAATTACAATCAGCAGGCAGGTCTAATTCGGACTTCTTATCTGAAAATATGTGCTAAATCCACCACCCTTCCTACGCTAAGTTTATTTAATTCAGACCAAACCAGTACTTGTAAGTCATGCTAATTGATTTGCTAATTTGAATGAGGAGGCTTACCTGAGCCCTAATTGTTATTTGTTTCCCCTTTAAGTGCTACTTGTTATTTCTTGTCGCCTAGATTTTTATCCTTTCCTAAACTTCTGAAAAGCCCCAATTCCCTTCCTTTTAGGATTAATAGTCCCAAATGCCTCCGGAACTGATAGGATTGGGACGGGTAATAGCATGCAACAAGCAACGATACTATTCCGTGCTTTAACACCTTAACGGGATAGGAACGGTAGATATGGATATGATGACCAGTGCAATAATATCATGTGCGACCCCTCTTCTGAGGAATGATTGCTGGATATTTCATTGATGTGATCCATATAATTCATAAACTTAGGACTCCCATCCCCTTATTTGTTTTTATTTATTTATTTATTTATTTCACAATTGCTTAAATCCTCTTCTTTATAAATTTCTTCCTTCTTTAAAAGTTTCAACTTATTTGCAATGTTATCCCTTTACTTGAGACCTTGATTGCTTACTTGGTTATATGAAGTCACAATTGTAACATGGCCGGGAACCACACTAGTGGATCTTGAGGGGTACCTAACACCTTCCCCCCGAGATAATTTCTAGCCTTTACCCAAACTCTGGTTCTTCAACTCAAACCCTTCTTAGTGTCCTAATGCACTTAAACATTAGGTGGCGACTATTCAATCCAAAAACCCAAATTTCCAACGGGAATAGAGTTGTCCATCCAAATGTCCCAAACCCGATTTTGCCTTTTAAAGGAGGAAAAGGGGGTCTCGACAGGTATATCACTATAAACACGCCTAACTAATATGGACAAAAAGATGCTAAAATAAGACGAACACCGTTTATAACATAAAAATTGTGTCAACAAGCACGTGCAACGAAACTAAAGTAAGGGATCAAATGTATGCCACCAGCACTCCAACGGTATTAAAAAAATAAAAAAATACATTTTCACGGCTAATTTAGTTTTTCATTAATTTAAACTTCATTCCCTTAAGCTTTAAATATGATCATTCCTTAAATATGGTGGAGGAAATAATAGGGTTAGGGACTTAGGGTAAAGGTAAAGGTATTATAGAATAAGGGTAAAAAAATATTAAAAAATTATCTTTTTGGTATATCTTATCAGTTTATCGATAAACCGATAACCGAAGAAAATAAAATCGAAATCGATATCGATAAATAGATAAACCGATAACAAATAATCGATTCGATTTATCGATAAACCGATTCGAATGCACACCCCTATGCCAAATATATCAAAATCCAACCACAAATGACCCCTCAAATCTCTAATTAAAGTTCTCCAATTTCAAGTCCTAGTTCTTTAATTTTTAACCACAAATTTCCATAAATTTCAAGCCTAATGAGTGAAATAGCACCATAGAAACAAGTTTTAGGTTCAACAATCTTACCTCAATGAAGTCCCCTTGAATTCCCTCTTCAAAATCTCCCCAAAAGCTCCAAAACCGTCTTCAAATGGTGAAGAAAAGCTGAAAATCGTGAAGCTCACAATTTATATGTTCTACCTAGCTAAACCGCTTATGCGGTCAAAATTTGGCACTTGTCGACCCGCATTTGCGGTCCCAGGTGAACATCTGCAGACGTCACTTATCCGCTCAAGGACCACACCTGCGATCAAAACCCCGCACCTGCGCTATCGCAGGGTCGCTCGAACCTCCCCATCTGTAGTTCCATTCTTCCTCACCCTTGGCTGCATATGCGACCATCATTGCGCTTCTACGGGCCCGCACCTGCGATCCCCAAGCCGGAGGTGCGGTTATGAATGGAACTTCAGCAGCTTCATCTGCAAATTTCCAACTCCAAACTTCCCGTCAACCACTCGAAATCACCCCAAGGCCCCCGGGACCTCAACCAAAAGTATATCCAAACTTATACCAAACTTCGAAACACCTAAAACAATATCAAATCAACAAAATAAAATCGGATTTAAGCCTAATGTTTCCAAAAACTTCCAAATTCTGCTTTTGATCAAAAAGTCTATCAACCTCGTCCGAATGACCTGAATTTTTGCACACATATCACAAATGACACAACAGACGTACTCCAATTTCCGGAATTCCATTCTGACCCATGTATCAAAATCTTCGCTACTAACCGGAAAATACCAAAATTCCAATTTCACCAATTCAAGCCTAAATCTACCGCGGACCTCCAAAATACATTCCGAACGCGCTCCCAAGTCCAAAATCACCTAAAAAAGCTAATCAAATCATAAAAATCCAAATCCGAGATCGAATATTAAAAAGTCAAAACTTGGTCAACCACTTCAATTTTTTAAGCTTCAAACTAAGAACTATTCTTCCAAATCCATTCTGATTACCCTGAAAACAAAAATCGACAATTTACATAAGTCATAATACATCACAGGGGCTAGTCATGCTCGAGAACTGGCGAGCGAAGTTCATGCTCAAAACTACCGATCGGGTTTTTACATCCTCCCCCACTTAAATATACGTTCGTACTCGAGCGTTCGCAAAGTTGTTCCGAAAACCATCAAATTGTTGTGTAACCTTACCATGTACTTACCTGAGGGTGGTCCCATGTCACCCTATCTCATATAGGTCAGATACACAATGTAACCGATATTTTACAATCCAACCTAGCCCATAAACCTTAGAACCAAATTTCCACTTCCGAAATCATCTATAAGGTCAGAACCTCACATCTATACTTTGAATAAGTCCGAATAAGTTTTATCACCCATTATTCGTACCCAAGATGCAATTAAGTTATATACCACATAACTCAGACACTCGTAGCGATAACTTCTAATCACGAAAATTGCCTAAAACAACCGAATACCGATAATAAACCCCTTATCAAATTTCCAACACTTCTGTATACTGCCAATGATAAATGAAACACATAAAAATCATAACCACTCCTCATATCAACCAGTAATGGAGTTCCCTCTCCTCCGGCAAGGACCATAGTAAATTTCTAAGCCGAAACCTGATATTATCCTTCCAACATGCTGAAACCAAATTTGTTTGTATTCATTCTAGATCCCAATGATCTCATCTAATCCAACACAACTACTCTGGTGACATGACACATCAATACAATCTAAAGCCACAAGTCTTGCAATCCGCACACCAGTAAGCAACAATCTGAACGTACTCAAATCGTGAAAAATGACTCAAATGAGAGAGTTGTACCACAAGCTCACCAGTACCACCAAACGCAATGCTGAGAACCCGTCACACATTATATAGACAGAACACACGAATCAAACTCGAATGATCATATCTCCACATAATTTTGCTGTAATGCGCGACCCTATCCAAACACTGGTCCACATGAAACACCCCAAGTCACTATGCTTAAAATCCACAACCACGCACAATCTGATGTGTAGTACCAAGAGAAAATCATCATAACTAAGGCAAAGCAATGACATAAAACCACACAAACCCGAAAGGACACAACCGATACGCCATCCACCGAGCAATACCCAGTACTCTTCTCGCTCGAATTATACTATGAGACCCCAATTGAAACGCACCATACATGCCTATAACCAACAACTCATAACACTTCACAATAAGAAAAAGTAACTCATAGATCACCCCAGAACACTAATAAGCTCAATAACAATCGAACCAATATATCCCTCAACACTAGCAACTCGGAGGCAACAAAGTCGACTCGATGCAAAACACACAACCACATTAACCTACCAATGAACCCCTTGTCAAGGAGTTTCTACAGCCGCTCCTCCAACTCCTTTGACTCTGTCGGTGCCATAGGAAACGGTGCCCGAAACCAAAATAATATCGAAATCAACAACCCTATCCGGTTGGCATACTCGGCCACAGGAACACATCCAAAAATTCCCTCACGAAGGCCAAATAAGACAACAACCCTTTCCAACCATCCGCTAGGTATTCAAAAATGAAATCACCCTACTGGGAACATAATCTGTCGAACCTCGCCACTCAATCTGTGGCATCCCCAGCATAGCCAACGTCACCGTCTTGGCGCCACAATCCAGAATAACATGACATAGAGACTACCAGTATATACCCAATATCACACCAAAATCTAGAATACTAAGCAACAAGGATCCACTCGGGTCTCCAAACCTCCAATGGTTACCACACAAGATCGATATACGCAGTGTACAACCACGACCTAACTTGTTTATGAGAACTCCCAGACTTCAAATCCATACAACACGCGGATAACCATATCTGATCCCAACTACATCATCTGAATATACAACATACCTCTAATACCCATTCATCCCACAAGAGTTACTCCTATAATTCTTCCGTGCCACCAAGAAAGCTCGAATATCAGCAGTCGATCTAATAAGAGAGTGCCGCAATACTAATGAAGTATCCTCAACTCAAACACATCGCCCTTTCTAAAATGTATACCCTCATCAACCCACACCAATCAGTGATCTCATTTATCTAGTCATCTAAAACTGTCCATGTTGCCTAAGAATTTATGGCTTTCCTTTCAAAATTGAACCGTAACCTAACATATACAAATCTCAACCCCACACAACATACCGCATGTACCATACCATCCTATTATAAATATGAGAACTTCATAATCCACTCCGAGATACAAGTAACTATGTACTCAACCAGCCAATAACTTTTCAATTTAATCCCATCTAGGAGAAAATCACTATGCATCCCATACTCCTCACGCTAGTAGAAAATGTATAACTCCACCCCTAGTAGAAATCATCAAGAACTCTCCAAATCCCCTTTGCACAAAACCAAATTGTTTCTGACTCCTTCTAACTCAACCAGGCAAGCCATCAAAACCTAAGAGCATTGCCACTAAACACTTGTAGAAACCCAGCGCATCATAAGCACCCAATAACCGATCATATCCATTACCATACTGATCCAACCTACTACCAAATTGTCCTAATTCTCTGAGTTCCCTCCGAATTACCTTCAAATTGATAAGTTTCCTTACTAGTACACTACTATCCTTAACTAAAACTTGCCCCAAGAACTTTAGCATAAACCCACACCGCCCTAAGGCTCATAAACCAATGTGTTATTCTGAAGTACCCCCAGAAGTACCACAACCGAGATACTCACTCCGAAGAGACCTACGGATCTAAAGCCACAAGCTTCGCCTTCCTGATACAGGTTTGTAGAATCCATAATGATACAAAAATGCCACAAATCTTGACATCCTCCCATATAAATCTCAGTTTCTAGCCAACACACATCATGAAGATTCCTAATTTCCACGCATAAATTATGAAATCATTAGAACCATTCTCGAGAGTCATCCATTTTGCTCAAATCTTAGTTAGACTGAACAAACGGACCGTACGATCTGTGCCCCATTAGCACTTCAACACCGCAGAAAGTAACCCCACCTTAATGCAACCAAGCAACTTTCTGTTCTATGCACCGTACATCCCTTACCAATAACAAATCAAGTCATTACATGATTCTCATGCACCCATAAGGCATAATATAACCTTTATTGAAATTTCCTTTACTTGAGCCATCCTCGATCTCAAACTCCGTAAGCCATAACTGATTCACCAGTATGCCTCAAACTGGAGCTAACATAGCACATACCGTACAATCACTAATACATAGTATACTCCCCCACTTGGCTCAAAGCCATAGGTTAAAACACATAATAACTCACGAAGCCTATACTCAAATACCGCTATAATACCATAGTAAGATCAAACTAAGTCCTTCATAAGCTCGTGCAACACAGTCATCCAATATTTCAAATTTTCTACAAATCTTGCATTCTCCCTCGTAACAGACAAGCCCACTCTCATAAGCGACCCAAGCTCAAATTGCAACACATATATTTCAGTATTAAAAGAGTACTTCCAACCAATTACCTAAGGATCATCACACAAATCTCAGAACACCCCGCAGGAGATAATCCACCTGCTTAGCCTCAAACTGGTATTTCTCTATGCTCTTCCATAATTATAACTATTACACAATCACTTAATCTTTTTGAGTCTGAACTCATATCGCAACATGAAATCTACTTCACTTCCCAACCAGACAACGTAAAAAGATCCTTTAACGTGCCCACTACTCGAGCTATACATCAAATAACGATGGAAATCAAGCACCAGATAGTTCTTACTACCCCCCTAAGCAGACCCTTCTTATCTCCTCCAAATCATATGAACACCTCTCGCAGTCACATCATACTCATCACGTAACTATCCAGCCATCACTTCTCCTAATAGGGACACTACCGAACATATAAATCCAAAAACACGCGCTCATATAATAAACAACTCAAGGCTCAAGTTAGAGGCAAGGTACGACCTCAAGTCCTCAAAACTGGCCCAACATCAACACATATAAACCACATCTCACCCTTCGATCAGGGAATCACAAGTTGTTGATGCACAGCTGATACCAAGTGTTCATGCGCGCATACGAACGCATGAAAGGAATTTCAAGATTTCTATTTCAATATGAATCAATGTCGCACTATAAGAATTCAAGAATGTGGGATTTCCTAAAGGTTCTGCAGCCTCTCGAGGATAAGTACAGACGTCTCTATACCGATCTGCGAGACTCTACTAAACCTGCTCATGACTCGTGTGACCTATGTAGCCTAGGCTCTGATACCAACTTGTCACGACCCTAAAATGAACTCGATCGTGATGGTGCCTATCGTGAAACTAAGCCAGCTGACATAAACCCCCAATACCAACCAACAATTATAATAAGTCATTTATAAGCCAAAATCCCAAAACTTAAAATAGAGTAGAATAGTGCGGAAACAAACACGACCCGATATTGGGGTGTCACCAGTCATGAGCATCTACAACTCGTCTAGGAATATAAAAAAACAACATAGTCTGAAACAAAGCTAATATAAAACCAAATAAGGATAGAAGAAGAAGCACTGGGCTGCGAACGTCGAGCAGCCACATTGCTAACTTCGATGACTCTACCACTAAACAATAAATACCCACTATCGAGTTTAAAAATACCTGAATCTATACACAAGGTGAAGGGAGTAATGTGAGTATGCCAACTTAGTAAGTAATAAAGCTAAAGACAGTCGAGCAATAAGGAAATACGTAAACCACAACATAACGCTACAGCAAAATAGTACGAGTCCAAAACAATGCAGTAAAACAATAACACTCGTAAAAACATCTCGGTTTAGTAAAACCTTTTTTAAAACAACTTTCAATAGTTTCAAGCGAGTGATGAAAATAGTGAGAAAAGAATAAAAAGTTAAGCAGACCCTCGGACAATATATCAACAGAACCATCCCCTCGGGCTACCTCACTCATATCAGCCCCTCAGGCAATAACACGAAACAACAACAGCCCCTCGGGCAATATCACATCTCACACTAGGTACCTGCGCTCACTGAGGGTATGCGGACTCCTGAAGATGCTCTTATAGCCCAAATGTTATAACAAGCCATCTCGTAGCATAATCAAACAGTCCCTCAACTTCATAACAAGCCACCTCATGGCATAACAAATCAGGCCCTCGGCCTCATAATCATGAATCAGTACAACATTGTTGGGCTCGCAGCCTAATCCCATAATATCCTCAAAACACAGGCCCTCAACCTCACTCAGTCAGAAATCTCTGAAGCCTCTCGGGCAACAGTAAAACATGATGCTCAGCCCAAAATATCATTTAAAATGTCAAACGGAGTAAATATGGCTGAGTTATGAAAATAGTATAATACAGCATGACTGAGTACAAGATGAAGTCAAAATAGTGAGGAATAGTAGTAGGAATCCCCTAAGGGTCCAAAGCAGTTGGCACAAGGCCCAATATGGCATTCAGCCAAAACATGATAATAATTTCCAAAACACAATGATATCAAAGAGTTTTCAATCAAATACGCGACTTAACAGTCTTACTGGACAGACTAAGTCACAATACCCAATTGTGCATGACCCCACGCTCATCATCTAGAGTGTGCGTCACCTCAAAGTAGCACAGCGATGTGAAATCCGGGGTTTGATACCCTCAGGACAGCATTTACAATCATTACTTACCTCAATCCGATCCAAATTCTAGCCTGCTATGCCCTTGCCTCTAGAATCGACCTCCAAATTCTCCAAATCTAAACAAAATAGATTCATACCATAAAAAAATACTGGATCTACTGTATTCATGAATACAATAGCGCGAATACATCGAATACACTTGCATACAATTGGACTTTTCGTTTTTAGGCGATTTTTGATACTGTATTCATGAATACAGTAGGGCGAATACATCGCATACACTCGTGTGACAATTGAATAGTATCTATAAGAAGTAATGACATATATGATAGTTATAGGAAGTTAATGGCCACTAAAAAATAGTGGTTTCTGAAAATTCCTCAAATAAAAATAAAAAATATTAATTAGATGAAAACATAACTTAATTACTACTTAATAAATTGGTGTTTAATGGTATTCTTAAGAAGTTCTCTCTAGGGTTCCTCTCTTAGGCGCACGCTAGGGTGTTCTACTGCGCTGGTGCTAAAAAATAACTAGGGGAAGGCCGAAAGGAATGGCAACAAAACTCTGATGATGGACACGATATGGATACTAACAAAAGGCAACTCCCTAGTGGAAGGGGCAACTGCTGTAATGCCAAATCTTAGCGGAGAGGTCTAAGCTATAAATCCAAAATTATTTGCAGGGAGTTCTATAGTAACTCCTAAATCAACACCTACTATTGGCACATGAGAAAATGGAAAAATGAAGGAGGTTACTCCATATGATAATAGCCTCAGTGGTGCTAAGGAGTGAGAAAAAGGTGCAGATCAACCTAAAGGAGCACCAATATCACAATAGAAATTTGATTTGCAACCATAACAGGAAGGAAAAACCTGGCGGAATTTGTTCAATGGCAATATATTAGCAGCCCGAGGTATGAAATCGGCATATGTTCTGCCAGTCATACAGGAAGAAGAATGAGTAGTTCAATTGCACGAAGATGAACTTGCAGAAGAAACGACAAAGTGAAATCAAGCTCTAATACTATATGTTGTGAGAGAATCACCATCAATTGGAGCAATGGAATGATTTATTTCAACAAATTGGAACTTCGCGGCTAAACCTAATGTATACTATCACAATGATGACTACTTCGTTATTAGATTTACTAGTTTGGAGGACAAGGACGAGGTATTGTACAAGGGACCTTACATGATCAACAATAGGCCTATAATTGTTAAGTCATGGGCGGTTGATTTTAATTTGAATGATGAAGTGCTACGCACTATACCTATAAGGGTACACCTATTAAACTTGCCGCTTAATTATTGAGGAATGAAGACCCTTAGTAGAATTGGGAATGGACTGGGGAACCCCTATATGTAGATGAATGCACTTAAGGCGTTGAACGCTTATCATATGCCAGGATTCTTGTTAAAATGGATGTTACGAAGGAGCTACCATAAACTATTAGAGTCCCGGGTCCAAATGCTAAATTCTTCACACAAATTGTAGAATATGATTGGAAACTATTATACTGCCACACTTGTTTACAAGTTGTGCATCAACGTTAAACAGAGCAACATCAATCTAACGGCGGACACAAGCAAGGTCAGATGAATCATCAACTAAAACAAAGGGAACAAGGGCAAATGCAATTTGGACTACAGCTAAAGGAAAACTAATAGAAACCAAAAATAACAAAGCCAATGTGGTTACAGAATAAGCACAATGGAGGTGCGCATAGTAGGAACACTCTCCCTCTACAACAAAGTGTTAACATACAAGGAGCAGATCAGAAACCAGGGAATGAATGGAAGCAAGTTAAAGGCAATGCAGTAAAAAAATGCCCAAGGGGACCTATCTAAGATAGTTGCTATAACAAATGATTTTGGAGTGTTGAATGAAAATACTATTTCAGAGGCCACACAAGTTGAGGCTCAATGTAGTTATTTGAGGGTTGATAGCCTTCAAGACTTCCCTAATCCAATATGAAGATTGCAGCTTGGAATTTTAGGTGCATAAATAAAGTTCATAAGCATAATGAGTTAAATGTATTGGTAAAGGAGAATGAAGTCAGGTTGCTAGTGGTAACTGAACATAGAGTTTTCCAACCAATTGTTGCCGCGTAATGAAAAAAGTAGCTGGAGGATGGAAATGGTGCAACAATTATTAGTCCAATGGAAAGGGGCGAACTTGGGTACTATGGGATCCAACTCAATGTGATTTTCAGTTATTAGCATCTAGTACTTAACGAATGCATGGAATAGTCAAGTCAGCAAACATTGAGCTCAACTTTACTGGAGTCTATAGGTTACACACTATACAAGATAGAAAACTATTATGGTATGAATTAAATAGGCCAGCTACTTTTCAACAAGGTCTGTGGTTATTAATGGGGGACTTCAATGGTATTAGGAACATAGATGATAGAATAAATGGTATCCCTGTAAAAGAAGCAAAAGTGAGAGATTTCAATGACTTCATATAGGATGTTGTGATGGCTGAACCCAAAATTATGGACAGATAGTTTACTCGGACCAATAATCATCTGTACAGTCGTATTGATTGAGCATTAGGGAACTCAGAATGGATGCAACAATGGCCTCACCTTGAAGCAATATTATTAGACCCATATTTGTCTGACCATTCTTCCATATATGTAAATTGTGGGGGAAGGAAAACTAAGAGGATCAAACCCTTCAGATTTTTTTAACTACTTGGCGGATCACCAGGACTTCATGACAATTGTAGAAGAAAGTTAGGGAGGCACAAGTGAAAGAAGTGGAATGCAACAAGTATGGAGACAATTACAAGATGCGAAAGGGGAATTAAAAAATTTATCTATAACTTAATATAGTAGGGTTGCATATAAAATTAAAACAAGGATGCAACAAATTAGTGACTTGCAGGAACAGGTGAGAACATGCAATCAACATAGTAGTATGTTCGAAGCCTGAAGATGCAGCTAGAGAAATGGTCTTTGGTAGAAGAAAACATTGCTTAACAAAATTCAAGAGTCATATGGCTGCGACTAGGGGACTCAAACACTAAGTTTTTCTTTGCTAGTATGAAAAACAGAAAAGCTCACAATCATATTAGAACTTTGGTATATGAACATGAAAGGGTGATACAGAATGACAAAGCTATTGAAGGGGAAATAACTGGCTACTATAAGCATCTATTTAGGTTCTTCAACATCTCAGTTGCTTTGTATTCAGGCAACTGTAACGAGGAATGACCATGTACTTAAAAGAGAACAACAATTGAAGCTTATTGCTCCTATAACACAAGGTGAAGTGAATAAGGCTATTAGAGATTTCAATGAATTCATATAGGATGTTGCGATGACTGAACCCAAAATTGTGGACAGAGATTTTACTTGGACCTACAATCATGTGTACAGTCGTATTGATTGAGCATTAGGGAACTCAGAATGGATGCAACAATGGCCTCACCTTGAAGCAATATTATTAGACCCATCTTTCTATGATCATTCTCCCATATATGTAAATTGTGGGGGAAGGAAAACTAAGAGGCTCAAACCCTTCAAATTTTTTTAACTACTTGGCGGATCACCAGGACTTCATGACAATTGTAGAAGAAAGTTGGAGAGGCACAAGTGAAGGAAGTGGAATGCAACAAGTATGGAGACGATTACAAGATGCGAAAGGGGAATTAAAACATTTATCTATAACTTAATAAAGTAGGGTTGCAGATAAAATTAAAACAAGGATGCAACAACTTAGTGACTTGCAGGAGCAGGTGAGAACAGGCAATCAACATAGTAGTATGTTCGAAGCCTGAAGATGCAGCTAGAGAAATGATCTTTGGTAGAAGAAAACATTGCTAGACAAAATTCAAGAGTCATATGGATGCGACTAGGGGACTCAAACACTAAGTTTTTCTTTGCTTTTATGAAAAACAGAAAAGCTCACAATCATATTAGAAGTTTGGTATATGAACACTAAAGGGTGATATAGAATGAAAAAGCTATTGAAGAGGAAATAACTGGCCACTATAAGCATCTATTTAGGTTCTTCAACATCTCAGTTGCCTTGTATTCAGGCAACTGTAACGAGGAATGACCATGTACTTAAAAGAGAACAACAATTGAAGCTTATTGCTCCTATAACACAAGGTGAAGTGAATAAGGCTATTAGAGAAATCAATGATCAAAAGGCCTCTTGATATGATGGTTTCAATGCACTATTTTTCAAGAGGGTTTGGCCCATTGCAGGAGAAGATATTACTAACGAATTTATAGATTTTTTTGATACATGTATACTGTATAAACCCATAAATTGCACAACAGTTACCCAGGTACCTAAGATAAAACATCCTTCTTCAAGCATGAAGTAGTATAGACCAATCTCCTATTGCACTATTCGTTACAAAATTATCTCAGAGATTCTCACTAGCAGACTACAATGTGTGATTGATGATTTGATCGATAGAAGTAAAGGAGCCTTTGTACCTGGAAGGATAATAACTGATAATATTACCATCAGCCATGAACTGGTCAAAGGATATAGGAGGAAAGGATTTCCCCTAGGCGCATGACAAAGATTGATAAACAGAAAGCTTATGAGTCAATAGGGTGGGTATTTCTGGAGCGAGTACTGAATGAATTAAACATTCCTACCATATGTATGGGGTCGAATTTGACCAACCACGTCTCTGCATCGGCACGGATAACTGTCAAGCGTGCATTAGCCGGGGTAGAGGTACGACTTAGAGGCATTAGGAGAAACGACACCATAGGTTTCATCATCCCTTCAAGGATATGTATTTAGTTTCTATTTATTTTAATATAGATAGTAGGTTCCCTTAATATATAAAAGGATCCTAGCATTGTAGAGGACAAGAGGATTATTGAACTTCTCTTTATCTCTCTATTTCTCTCTCTCTCTCTAAATCACTCTCTTGATCTTTGAATCTCTTTCACATACTGAGACCAAAAACGAACGAACATATCATATATCCTAAGATCTTATTATCTTTGATTATGATTTACCCTTGATTTATTTTGATTGATTTGCTCAGAAAGTATTCGAAAACTTTTGGGAAAAACAATTTGGCGTCGTCTGTAAGGATTTCAGCAATTGAAACCATAGTTCATACCTAGGATATCAAAAAATAACGATCACCGTTCTTCATACTCCATAAAAGTCGAACGATGGCAGAAAGAGAAGCAGGGATGAAGACAATAGCAGATGTCGCAACCAACCTCATAGGCCCTCTCAACGAGGCTGGTAGAGAAAATATCACGAGCACAACGCCAGTAATGCACCGGATGGGGAGATCTCACCCTCTTCACTCGAAGATTTAACGATTTTGCACGAGAAAGAGGCTTTTACATCTGCCGCCAAAGAAACACCCCCTGTGGTTAAGAAGCTACTGGAAGAATGATTGATAAACACTCTAAGTAGTTTGCTCGAAAAATCACCCCAAGGGAATACCAGGGACTCGTCGGTAGTAGAAGTCACCACTGCCAACGGCGAATTCGGTACTGTACGAGCAAGCAACACTCACGTCGATGTCGATGCCAGCGATGGTGCACTTGCAACCATCCTTAAGAAAATTGAAGAGATGGAGAATGAAAACAAAGCTCTCCGTGATCAAATAAAAGAGCACCAGGAAAGAGTAGACAAAATTCCTGGCGCCCCTAAGCTACTGCCAAAGCGCGACGTAGGACGGTTAGTCAAACAACCGTACAGTAAGGAGGCTTCCCCTCACCCAATCCCAAAAACCTTCAAGATGCCACCATACTTAAGAATATATGACGGGACTACGGATGCCGAGGATCATCTGATTCATTATGTGACCGTTGTGAAAGGCAACGATCTGTCAAAAGAACAACTACCATCCGTGTTGCTGAAAAAGTTCGGAGAAATGTTGACAGGAGGGGCCTAAACGTGGTACTCTCAACTGCCAGCTAGGATGATATCGGCATTCGAAGAATTGGCGGACAAATTCGCCACTGCCCATGTAGGAGCGAAGAAGGCCGAAGCTAGGGTCAACGATATCTTTGCAGTCAGGCAAACAACATGTGAGGGACTCGGGGACTTCTTGGCCAGATTCAATAGGGTAAGAATGAGTTTGCCAAATGTATCGAAAGGCATGGCAGTCGCTGCTTTCCAAAACGGGCTGAACAAAGATGGTTCGAGAGTGACCAAGAAGCTGCTAAGTCGACTCATGAAATATCCCCCTACCACATGGAAAGAGATCCAGAACGCCTACTGTGCTGAAGTAAGAGCGGACGAAGACGATCTCAACGGGCCAACCCATCAGCTAACGACGATACAATCAGAAGCAAGAAGGGATTGACGCAACGACGGATGATGGGAACAACCCCCATGCTTCAACAAAGAAAGGAATCAGCCCTACGTCAGGACCTCCAATCCAACCCCTCTAAGGCACCCAGAGGAAGTACCGCGACACGTCGTCCCACTCCGGAATGAAAGAGGTATGCCTCCTTTATTATCTACCCATAGCTTTTATGTGTCCCATTCAGAAATAGTGTACGCACTGGAGAAGCTGGGCACAAAGGTGCAATGGTCACAGAAAATGAAATCAGATCCTAGCACAAGGAGGTCGAACTTCCTGTGCGAATTCCATTAGGAAAAGAGGCACAGGACCGAAGATTGCATAGGTCTACGACAAGTAGTCAGGATGCTAAACCAAGGATACCCGAAAGAGCTGCTCAACGATAAGGGAAAGACCAATTTCACCAGAGGACGAGATCAATCACAAGGACCACTGAAGCCATATTCTCCAGTACGCATCATAAATATGATCGTCGGTGGCAGCGACGACTCAGCGATCAACCACGTAAAGTTCACCACCACACATAAATTGAAGCGCACAATCGCCCATGAACGGTATGACGACTTCAAAGATAATATCACCTTCGATAAGTCTGATACCGACGGTTTGTCTTTTCCTCATTATGATGCTTTAGTTATTACTTTACGTATCGCCGATACTGATGTCAAGATAATCATGGTAGACGACAAAAGCGGCGCTTGTATTATCCATCCAAGAGTCCTCATGCAAATGAGACTCGAAGATAAGATAATACCGTATTGCATAAAACTAATGGGTTTTAACAATGCAGTGGAGCGGACCTCCGGAGAGATATCATTGCCAGTCCTAGCAGGGGGAGTTAGACTGGAAACCACGTTCCACGTCATGAACCAGGAAACGGCTTACAACGCCATCATAGGGCACCCTTGGATACACGCCATACGGGCGGTCCTTTCGAGCTTCTACCAAGTGATCAAGTTCCCTACCCCTTGGGGAATATTCAGCATTCGAGGCGAGCCACGTACCGCTCCAGAATGCTATCGGATAGCCCAAGACTATACACATACCAAACAGCTGAAAGGAGCAAGCGCAGAAGCATAGCAATCAGCCATGTCGGGGACTAAAGCCAACCCGACAGCAAAAGCCACCAAAGACCCAGACATCATGGAAGCCTACAAAGCAACGGTCAAAGACCTCAACCCAGTCCAGTTGGACAACACTGACCACTTAAATAAGGCCTACATCGGACACAGTCTCTGCAACCCAAGTAAGTACCACAAATTCTTAACTAACCATGCAGATTTATTTGCCTTCCCTCATTCAGATATGCCGGGAATTCTAAAATACATCGCCACTCATAAGCTGAACGTCGATCCACTATACCCGCCCATACGGCAGACGAGAAGGAAATTCAATGCTGCAATCAACAAGGTGATCAGTGAAGAAGTGGGCAAATTACTAGTCAACAGTTCCATCAGAGAATCGAAGTACCTGCAATGGGTCGCTAATGTCGTCGTGGTCAAAAAGAAAAATGGGAAATGGAGAATGTGCGTGGATTTCACCGACCTGAACAAGGCTTGCCCGAAGGACTCAATCCTATTACCCCACATCGACCAGCTGATAGACGCAATTGCAGGGCATGAACTGCTAAGTTTCTTAGATGCCTACTCCGGATACAATCAAATTATGATGGCCTAAGAAGATCAAGAAAACACAACTTTTATCACCCACCAAGGGATGTACTGCTATAAGGTAATGCCCTTCGGACTCAAAAATGCTGGAGCAACGTACCAAAGATTGGTCACCAAAATGTTCAAGGAACAGTCAGCAAAACCATGGAGGTTTACATCGATGACATGCTAGTAAAGTCGGCAAAGAAGGAAGATCACATCGATCAATTAAAAGAAGCCTTTGGGATACTGAGACAGTACGGGATGAAGCTAAACCCAAAAAAGTGCGCCTTTGGCATGGCCTCGAGAAAATTTCTGGGTTTCCTTGTATCACAACGAGGTATCGAAGTCAACCCGGATCAGATCAAGGCAATAGACACAATACCTGAGACTTTGAACAACAATAAGCAGGTACATAAATTAATGGGCCGATTAGCCGCCCTATCAAGGTTCATCTCCCGGTCCTCCGACAGATATCATAAGTTCTTCAGCATGCTAAGAAAAGATCACGGGTTACAGTGGAACGAGGAATGCATCGGGGCCCTGCAAAAATTAAAAGCCTACCTATCTTCGCTGTAGTTGTTGGTCAAAGCAAACCCGGACGAGAGTTTGCTAGTATATCTGGCCATATCCGAAGTTGTTGTCAGCGCAGTCTTGGTTCACGAAAACAAAGGTACGCAATCTCCTATTTACTATATCAGCAAAACCTCAGTGGATGCTGAAACATGGTATCCACATCTTGAGAAGTTAGCTCTAGCACTGGTCGTAGCTTCACGAAAGCTTAGACCCTATTTTTAGTGCCACCCCATAAAAGTAATAACCACCTTCCCCCTGAGAAGCATCCTACATAAGCCCGAACTCTCGGGTATGCTCGCTAGGTGGGCCATAGAGCTTAGTGAGCATGACATATCCTATCACCCAAGAACCGCCATTAAATCATAGGTACTTGTCGACTTTGTCGCCGACTTCAGCGCAGAAATACTACCAGAAGTGGAATTGGAGGCCCTCCGCACCTCCCCTAACACCGACCCCTGGACTCTCTACACTGACGGCACCGCTAATGCCTCGGGATCGGGACTGGGACTCATCCTCGAAGTCCCCACGGGCAAAATAATTTTTCAGTCCATACGATGCCCCGAGATGACTAACAATGAGGTCGACTATGAGGCTGTGATTGCAAGTATGAAGTTATCCATCAAATACGGGGCCCGACGACTCATCCTCCACTGCGACTCCCAACTCGTAGTAAATCAAGTCACCAGGACTTACCAAGTCAGAGAATAGAGGCTACAAAAATACCAATCGGAAATCCTCAAGCTGATGCCTGAATTCGACGAATGCCACCTCGAACAAATCCCTAGGGAACAAAATGTCGAGGCAGATGGCTTAGCAAAACTAGCCGCGGCCACCAAGAATATCAGCAAGGGAAGTGTAGTCACCCTCCTCCATTCGGCTATCGATCGCGTTGAGGTACACTCTTTAAACCTTACTCCGGACTGGCGCAACCAATTTGTATCCTACCTATAAGACAGGACGCTCCCACGCGACAAGAAAGAAGCCAAAAAAACTCCATGTACAAGCCGCCCGATACAGCCTAATAAATCATGATCTCTACAAAAGGACATTTGGCGGACCCCTCGTTAAGTGCCTTGGGCCGCACCAAACGAGACAAGTATTAGAAGAGGTGCGTGAAAGCCATTGTGGCTCTCATACAGTAATCGCGCCCTCATCCGCTGCATCATCCGAGCTGGTTATTACTAGCCCACTATGAAAAAAGAGGCATTAGAATATGTCCGCAGGTGCGAGCAGTGCCAAAGATACGCCCCCATGATACACCAACCAGGAGAGCTTCTCCACTCAGTCACCTCGCCTTGGCCCTTCATCAAGTGGGGAATGGGTATAATCGGTCCCCTACCAGCGGGACGAGGAAAGGTACGATTTCTTTTAGTTTTGACTGATTACTTTTCCAAGTGGGGGGAAGCAGGTGTGTATGCACAGATACGCGAGCAGGAAGTCATCGCTTTTATATGGAAAAACATTATATGCCGCTTCGGCATCCCTAAAGAAATCAGCTGCGATAACGGCCCCCAGTTCATCGGCAAAAAGACAACTGAGTTCTTCAAGAAATGGCACATTAAGCGGATACTCTCTACTCCATATCATCCTGCCGCCAATGGCCAAGCCGAGTCCTCCAACAAAACAATATTAAACATATTGAAAAAGAAACTCGAAGAAGCTAAAGGGCTATGACCAGAGCTACTACCAGAAGTGTTGTAGGCATATTGGACCACGCCCAAATCCAGCACAGGAGAAACACCATATTCATTGGTCTACGGAACTGACGCAGTCATACCCATTGAAATCGGGGAGCCAAGCCTGAGATATTCACATAGCAGCGGGGCAGAGAACGACGAAAATAGATTTTATGACCTGGACGAAGCCGAAGAATGAAGGGACATGGCCCACATAAGAATAATGGCCCAAAAACAGTAGGCTGAAAGGTATTACAACAAGAAAGCCAAAATAAGACCACTCAAAGTGGGCGATTATGTCCTCAAAGCCAAAATATTGGCGTCAAAAGACCCGAGTGAAGGAAAATTGGGTACCAACTGGAACGGACCATATAAAATCACAGCAGCAGCGAGCAAAGGAGTATTCCAGTTATAAACAATGGACGGAAAAACACTCCAAAACAACTAGAACATCGCCCACCTCAAATACTTCCACTTCTGAAAGGCGTCTCCCGAGTCGTACTCTTTGCCCCTTACCCAAATTTTGTCCCAATTGGGTTTTCTCGGGAAAATTTTTAACGAGGCGGCGGAGGGGACACCTGGTGATATCTGCGAGCAAGTTGTCACATCGGCCAGTCGATTCGGTCTCCTGGTCGATATAATAAAGGGACTACACTAGTCAAATCTCCATTGTATGGGCAAAACTCTACGTTTTACGGAATTCTCCATTGTACAGAATTTTCTCTATTATGTAAATAGTCAAGGCCATTTTCTCCATCATGCAAACAACTAAGGCTAGTTTCTCTATTATGCAAACAGCCAAGGCCACTGTCTCCATTATGCAAACGGCTAAGGCCATCGCCATTAAGGTTCAACCCAGTTCGACCACGACGGATAGCACTCTGACGACAGTCGAAGTTACATCCTACTGGTTAAGGCCATCGACATCAAGGTTCGACTCAAGTTCGACCACGACGGATAACACTCCAACGATAGTCAAAGTTACATCCTACTGGCTAAGGCCATCGCCATTAAGGTTAGACCCAGTTCGACCACGACTGATAATACTCCGATGACAGTCGAAGTTACATCCTACTGGCTAAGGCCATCGCCATTAAGGTTTGACCTAGTTCGACCACGACGGACAACACTTCGATGACAGTCGAAGCAATGTCCTACTGGCTAAGGCCATCGCCATTAAGGTTCGACCCAGTCTGACCACGACGGACAACACTTAGACTACAGTTGAAGTAATGTCCTATTGGCTAAGGCCATCTATATCAAGGTTCAACCCAGTTCGACTGCGACGGATAATACTTCAACGACAGTCGAAGTAACATCCTATGGCTAAAGCCGTCGAAATCATTTCGAACCCACTCGAGCCACGACGAGGTCTTAAACAAAAAAAGGAGGGAAGAAAAGAAACAAAAAAAAAAGATCAGAAAAGAACAATGACCAAAATAAAGTTTATATATCATAGTAAAAATATATTTACATTTGACCCCGCGAAAAGGCCATATTACATTCCAAAAAGAAAAAGAAGAAAGCAACAAAACATGTACAAGTTCAAGGCTCCTTGCCACCCTGCACGTCGCCTCATGGGCAATAAACCTCATTATACCAGGGGTCGGAGTCTAGACGGTCGACGTCCTCCAAAGTGTAGCCTTCCGGGTCAGGGGAGTCAGAGCTATACCCGCAAGCTTCACGGTCGGTGCGAGCCTCGCTCCACCGCGCTTGGACCTCCTCCTCTATTTCACGACCCGTAGCATGAAACTCTCTATATACGTCAAGTCTGGCTTCCGTAAAAATCCACATCTCATGCGCGTTACAGCGCACATTCTGATTGGACGGGGGGGCGAGATGAGGAAAACTGAGGAGGTCGAACCCTGTCCTTAGACCTTGGAGGGGCACCCTACCTAAGAGCGTTGTCTCAGACCTTGGGGGCACCCTGCCTAAAAACGTTGATCTCTGTCGCCCCGGCTTTAAGTTCAGCGGTCAAACCCTACGCTGAAGATCGTCATTCTCCGCCGCCACTCTCGGGTCAGTTCAAGCTCATCATTTCTTGCCTTGAGAAGTGCTTCCAACTCGCTACTACGAGTTACGACTCTCACCAGCTCATCCTCCGCCTTCTCCAGTTCGGCCTCCCTACATTTTTGTTGGGCTTCTCTGCTCAAGACCTTCACGGAACACCCGACGAGGTCTGGCTGGAAAAGGTCCGCCGCCGCTCGATGTTTGGAGCAGTACCGTCGGTATCTCTTGACCATCTTGTCAAAGATGGTCGCCTTTTTCTACTCACGATACCTCCGCTCCACCTCCAAAACAAGGGTCTGAAAATGACATCGAAAATTAGCACACATCGAGCCAATCGTATGACAAGCAAAGAATAATAATTAAAGGGTTACCTGTAAAGTCATGCCGGCGACCCTTCGAGACAAGTCCGTATCGCTGATGGCCCTGAGCGTCTCACTTTCAAGGGCAGGGCATAGCAAAGTAAGTTCTGATGTGGCTTATTCACTGTTTAGCAGTAAATTGTAAGCCCCCTGGATCACAATTCGACGGTCGGATCTGTCCGCCGTCATCTCCACCTGCGTAAGACCCTTCACAAGCTCGTCCACATCCTCCTGTGCTATCTCGGAGTCTGATCCATCGATATCCCTGCCAACTCCATCGACGTTGGTCTTCGAACCACCCTCAGCGGCACGTGCCCAACTAGAACCAACAACGGTACTCTCATGTTGGGCTGACCTCCCAGAACGGATGGCGTCCGCCATGAATACTGGTCTGGGCATTTGTCAAGGCACGCTACTCCTTTTGTCTTATGTAGCCACCTCCTTGCCCATCACAAGCCTACGCCTTTTCCTCTCCACCGGTTCTTCGCCCTCAGGAGATTCATCTGTGGGCTGTGGAGCTGGTACCAATGACGCCGACTCTCTCACAACCGTTGCCACCGACGTAACTCCCTGCATAAGGACTATAGTAAATCCTCCTAGGACAGATACGCAGAGTATCTCCTGAGTATCTGAATCAGCACCGGACCAGGTAGAAGCCGGTACTACTACGTTTTTCGTAGGAGCAGCTCGTTCTGTCACCATAAAGATAAACCAATCAGTGAAATTCGCAAAACCCGTTAAAAGAAGCCTAAAATCTACCTGAAGGGGGTACGAGACCATAATGCTGGAGAAAAGCGGGCTATGTGTGGGTCCTTTCCGCATATGGCAACAGGTAAGTAACCCATATCCTAATGTCGGTAACAAGCCGAGGTGTGTGAACTATGGCTGCAACAGAAAAAAGTTAGAAGCGTGACAAGTCACAAGTAGCGAGGAGTTCAGCGAATAGAGATGCTTAGTTTCGAATTCCACTTTTCTGGGAACCCGGCAGGGTTAGAGACCAGGTGCTCGGTCCTAACATAGAAATACCTACGCTAAAATCAGCGGCTAGGTCGGTCATCGATTTTGACTACCAGCCCCTTTGTACCACGGCTTCTCAAATGCAGCATGGTGCCTCTCAGGTAGCCGACACTGAATAATTGCAGAAGATGGTGGACAAAGACCTCACACCCGACCAGCTCCGCATATTTGGATAGTATCCAACATATTTTTAGGGTGTACGGCATAAGTTGAGATGGGCATACGTTGTAAAAGCGGCAGAGCTCCTCCGCCAAAGGGAAAATGGGGAGATCATAGCCAATCACGAATGGGTATTCGTATAAGGTGCAATATCCCGGTCTATGCACGTCTACATGATCCGCCCCCGCTGGAACTATCTCCACATGAGCAGGTATGCCGTAAGTCTCGCGAAGATCATCTAAATGATCTTGTAACAATTCGGAGCATTCCGATGGTTGCGCAGGTGAATCTTTGTTGAAGTCGCTCTTAGATAGGAGGTTCTTTGGTAGTAGAGTATCCACTGTGAGGGGACTAATGTCTTCCTCTTCTTTCCTCTCACCACTGCCAGAGGGAGGTGGCATATTTGATGGATTAATATCAGTAACACTCGGATTATCCTGCCAAGATTTGACCATGGTTCTCATTCAAGAAGGAAATGTGCATAACACAACGGAGGAGAGGGAATTTTTTGACCACGGAGAAAAGCCGGAGAATGAAAATGCTATTTGAGTAAATGGAATATCTCTCGCAAATGATCAAAACTTGTTTTAGGTTAAACCCTCCCCCTATTTATAGGGTTGGGTAGCGCTAAAATCGAAGAGACATATTTCGAACCGGCGCGGGAAACCAAATGTCAGAGGGCCCTTTGTGTTGCCTCGGGAATATGCATAATGATGACGCATGCGAGTGCTTATGTCACCAAAGTAAAGGAATTGCGCGTCAGCATTTCAACAGTCGCGAGTGTTGTCCCCTACCTGCTATGTTACTACTTTTGAACGAAGGTCAAACTCTCTCCGAACGAGGTTATTGATTCCGTCCATCATGGATGCACCTCGCTGCGACCTCGATGAACGAAGAGACTAACTGTATGGGGTCGAATTTGACCAACCACGTCTCTGTGTCGGCACGGATAACCGTCAAGCATACATTAGCCGGGGCAGAGGTACGACTTAGAGGCATTAGGAGAAACGACACCATAGGTTTCATCGTCCCTTCAAGGATATGTATTTAGTTTCTATTTATTTTAATATAGATAGGAGGGTCCCTTAATATATAAAGGGGATCCTAGCATTGTAGAGGACAGGAGGATTATTGAACTTCTCTTTATCTCTCTACTTCTCTCTCTCTCTCTCTCTAAATCACTCTCTTGATCTTTGAATCTCTTTCACATACTGAGACCGAAAACAAACGAACATATCATATATCCTAAGATCTTATTATCTTCGAGTACGATTTACCCTTAATTTATTTTGATTGATTTGCTTAGAAAGTATTCGAAAACTTTTGGGACAAACACCATATTTACTAAATGGATCATGAAGTGCATTAGTACTGTCACATACTCAATTGTGATAAATAGAAGCCTGACTAAGCCGATTGAAGCCTAGAAGGGCTTGTGACAAGGTAATCCCTTGTACCATTTTCTCTTTGTACTAGTCATGGAGTATTTGAGTAGATTACTAAGGACATTGCAGCACAACACTGAGTTCAAGTATCATCATATATGTGCCAAATTACAGATAGTTCAACTTAGTTTTGCAGACGACCTATTACTATTTTGTAAAGGGGGTCTTAAGTCAGCTCGAACATTATTTGAGTGCTTCTATCAATTCTCACAAGCATCAGGCCTTATTGTAAACCTAAATAAAGCTTAGTATACTTTGGAAGGGTGAACCCAAATGTGCAACAACAAATTCTGGACCTGCTGGGATTCGACAAAGAGGAGCTGCCCATAAGATATCTTGGAGTTCCATTAAGCACTAAATGACTCTCACTAATTTAGTGTAAAACCTTACTAGAGAAAACACTAAGCAAGATATTGTTGGACTTTGAAAATGCTACCCTATGCAAGCATGGTCCGTTGCTGAAACGTATCGTATTCTCTATCTAGATCTTTTGGCCGCAAATCTTTGTGCTGCTAATTGAACAAATCTGTAGGAGATTCATACGGACATGGGGAAATGAGATCTCGAGGAAAGCATTGGTGGCTTGGGAGAAATTATACATGCCATATTCTGCATGAGGCCTAAACATATTGAATATATCATTGTGGAACAAGGCAATTATATGTAAGATGATGTGGAACCTATACAAGGAGAAAGACAAACCATGGGTACAATGAGTTCATGAGTACTATGGCATGGGTACAATGAGTTCATGAGTACTATGGAAAAAGGGGACCCCTATGAGAGGCCAATAATAATCAAGCTTCATGGATGGTAAAGAAGATTTTTAAAGCAAAGGATAATCTGGTGGCTGCTGGATACTGTGAACAAGCGTTTCCATAAAGGCTATGTACCTGAAGCTACTTGGAGAGTTTCATAAAGGCTATGTACCTGAAGCTACTTGGAGAGTTTCCTAAAGTCCACTGGTGAAGATTGGTGTGCAACTACCTCGGCTCCCCCAAATGGATCTTTACTATGAGGTTGATACAACGTTGGAGATTATACACTAGAGATAGATTGGCACTTTAAGGTATAACATATGATCAGACTTCCCCATTATGTAATACAGAACAGGAAATCATATCTCACTTATTCTTCCGATGTCAGTTTTCAGCTACTATATGGAGTAGATTACTACAGTGGCAGGGTATCAACACACAAGCTTTAGCTTGGGCAATGACTCATTAAAGGGGAAAAATAGTTCAGCCGATATCTACAGAATCTCTAGCGGAGGATCTGTACTATGTTTGGAAAGAGAGGAATGGAAGAGTTTTTCAGAAAAAGACAAGATCGACCACAGTCATAGTAAAGTAGATTATACAAGAAGCGTTTTGCAAGGGTAATATTAGGCCTAAAGTAGCTAAGAAGTTGCAAGATCTAAATTTCTATCCAATATGAGTAGTAGTTTAGGTGGTAGTGAGGAAGTAGACTGTAGGTTTGTTACCACTGAGACTATTGTCCAGTACAACAATTTTATTTCTCTCTAGTTGTGAGCTGTAAATATTTCTCAATGGTAATAAAGTCTTTTAATTACCAAAAAGAAAATACATTGGTGTTTGTATCTTATATTTTATTGCAGTCAACTAATGCTTAACTATCATATAGAGTTAAGCTTTATGTACTGATGCCGTAAAAAAAAATTATAAGGTCAAACCACTTTTCATGTGAAAAAATATTGACATGTTAGTGTATATACCTTAAATTCATCCATGTATTATGTAATTGCCCGTTAGAATTAATCCATTAAGTAATCTTGTAACTAATATAATCACGATCGTCAAACAAAATGACCCTATGATTAGTTGTTCACCAATAGTGAAACAGAAATTTGTACAATTTAAAAACATTTTCTCGTGCTTCCTATTTTATTTTATTGGGGTAAATAGTATGTCACTAAAGTCTCGTGCGTTTGTCAAAATCTAGTCAAGGATAATGTCAATTTCAAGTAAATTAACCACTTTAAAGGACATTTCAGGAAATAAAGTAATAAAGAGCTGTAGATATTTATGATTTTAAATGAAACAAATTCGGCAACTTTTATTTCTAATAAATATTTGGAGCCAAAGTTGCCTCTTTTGAAACCCCTCTCCTACTGGCGCCGTCTCTTCATCTTTGCTCACAGTTTCTATTATCAGCTTTTACAGTAAGTACCCTTTGAGAAATCTCACTTATTTTCGACGTTTTATTTCCAAAAAACTTTCGATCTTTGTTGCCATAATTTTGAGATTTTTTTTGAATTACGAGTTTTTTGTTATGTAAATAAAATATGAAAAATTGAAAATGTCTTCTTTAATTTGACATTCATTGTTATGTGCAAAAATTGAAAATTTTCGGAGGTGGTTTTTCATTTTTAAACGAAGATTTAGAGGATTAGCCTTGTTTGAGGTGTTTCTAGAATCTTCTGTGTACAGTGTATTTCATATGGGTTTAATCTTCTTAACCTTCTAAGTAAAATTAACATTCCTGGTTACTCTAAGCTGATTTTTATTTTTATTTTTATTTTTATTTTTCAAATTTTCGTTTGCCTTTCATTATCTTATTTTACTGTTTGTGCTTATTCGGCTGTCGTTATTTTTTGGGAATTATTTATCTAATTACTGTATTTTTTATAATAATAAGTAATTAGCTGAGTATACAGGAAGTGTATGTCCAGCAAATGCTCAATGTGTTTTAAGGAGTCTATTTATTTTCCAAACAGATCTATATTTGTTTAGCCATATATTTTCTTGTATGAGTTAGCTCTGAGTAATGATTTTTGGCTTTATCTATATACAATAGTAGTTTACTAAATATTTGTTTTACCTCATGAAATTGGTTGCTGTCATTGTTCTTGAAATAGTTATGAATTATGCTACTGGATGATAACCTGTTACAAATAAAGAGCTGGTAATTATTGGCTTATTTATCTTCAGTTAACAGGACATTCATCATTGGGATTTGGGAGTTTCTCCTAATATAGGACTCGTTTCCCTATGCTTTGATATGTACTAGTAATCCTTTTTTTCTGAGAAAAAGGTAAGGAAACTGCATAAACAACAACAAGAACATACCTAGTATTATTCCACTCCGTGGGGTCTGGGGAGGGTAGTGTGTACGCACACAGAGAGGCTGATTCCAATAGACCTTCGGCTCAGGGAAGCATAAGCACCGCATTAATGGAAATATAGACAAGAGGGGACAGTAACAAAAAGCAGAATAAAAGCAACAAGATAGTAATGTGGCAATGGTTAGTCATAAAAACCTACTACCAACAGAAAGCAAGACAATTAGACAATTAGGCAGTTAGTCACCATCTTCTTCGAGAGTCTTCGTAACGTTAAGGAAGCATGATATATTCTACATCTTTGCTTTCTGATCAGGCTTCATTTAGACAATTATCTGCTTCCGGAAGATACCAAGAATAATCTCAAAATGATCAACTCTGAACCCCTTCGAAGTGGTGTCACCAATAGTGGAGCTGTTGGGCCAACGTTCGATAAGCAGCTGTCTGGTGTAACGAGAAAGATAGCTTTGAGAGACGTGCAGAACCAAAAAAGCAGCTTGATAAGTAATCATCAAGAGAACTCACTTTTTTTAGGGGCAAGACATACTGCAGATCCAACTAGGGTGTGCGGAACTAAGAGGCTTACACCTGAGCGCCCTTCAAATACAAATTCTAATATGTCTTTGAGCAGCAATGGTAATAATGAACATATACTAAATGTCCGAAGAAGATTTGATTTAGAACTAGGTAAAGGAAGAATGCAGAACAGTGTGGATAAATTTGTGGAGGGTACTCAGGTATCAAAGCATCCGTGTCAGTTGCAGAGAGAAATTCCTCAAAAACAAAATCAACAGAGGGAGGGTAGTGGTGGTCATCCTCCTGTAGCAATTCCAAACCATATGACACCTATGACGACATATTCACGTGGTGGACCGTCAATTCCTAATTCTCTTGGCAAGGCCGCCAACAGCACTCATGCTGCTCAAATTGTGTCTTCTAAGTTTTCTCCAGAGCCAGTGCATAATTTGGATGTCAAGGTGGAGGATCAGCAATTGACAGAACATTTTATTCGTCTGCAGAAGTTCCTGAAACAGTGTGATGAATCGAACCGAACAGATTACATTCAGAGTGAGTGTTAGAGTCCTGCTACATAGCTTCAGCAGTTAACTAGTTTCTTTTTGACTGCTTATTAATGCTGTTTGTATGATTTGTTTTTCAATCAGTGCTTCTACATTTGTCACCAGCTGAGCTTAGCAGACATGCTGTTGATTTGGAGAAAAGGGCTATCCAGCTGACAATAGAGGAAGGTGAGCTGACACTCAACTATTGGTTTTTCCCCTACCCTTAATGGATGAGAATTTCTGAATGGTTCACGTCAGTAGATGTATGCATGTATATATGCAAATGAATAAAACTTTACTTCTTAGTTACGGATAAACCTTTACTGATTTTGGTGAAAGCCTGCTTCTTGTTGATATGTCTATTTATATATATGTGTTTATGACTATGGGTAAAGCAAAAGTTTTTAAGAGTAAATTAATGGTGTAAATTATTACAATGCTGGTTAAGAAAATCAGCCAGTCAATTCTGCTAAAATGGGGGGAGTGAGTTGAACATACATTTAATTTGTTTTTGGATTCAAATTAAGCTCAGTAAGGTTAAACTTTCAGAAAAGGAGTGGACTTTAGCGTATGTTTCAAAAACAGTAAAACTGTTCTCCGACTTTTCTTTCTTTTTGCAAAATTGAAAGAAATTTTCTACAATTTCTGAAAACAAATGGCACCTAAGGAATTTTTTGTTTTGTCTCCGAACCGTCATTTGTAAGTGCTAGGAGGGCCCCCTTTATGATGTCATCAGATGTGGCACTGGTGCTCTCAGTATTGCCACCATAATCTGTGGTATATTGATGAAGCAACTGAATGTGTTGGTAGATGCTGTTGCATTGGCTAGTTCAGTCTCTTCTCTTGCATTTTTGGTTAGCTTAACTTGATGTGTTCTTGTAATAAATCAAGTGTTAAGCTTACCACCCACGTATTCCACAGACTGATGTCGCAACAAAATGACTCCTAGAGATGTTTTGTTGGTGGGGTTATTTAGCAGCCTGGAGTATGCTTGAGTCAATATATCCGTGTTAGGCATTGTTGCTAGGTGCTGGATTCAAATTTGCCTCTCCTGAAATATGTTATTCATTACTTGCTACCAAAAATCATTTTAGGTTTGAAACACATAGAATGGAAGTCTAGAGGAAGGTATTTAGTGTCTTTATTTGCAACGTGCACAGTGAGGAATGGAATAGGGAAATGCTACTCAAGTCCAGTTGCAATATGGGTTTGAAACTCCATACTTTTTTTTTGTCTCTCCTGTTGAGCGGAGAGTTTCCTGGAAACAGCCCCTCTGCCCTTTTTGGGGTAACGGTAAGGTGTGCGTACGCTCTACTCTCCCCAGACTGGATTTTAGTGGGTATGTTGTTGTTGTAAAGCTTTCCCAAATTGCCACTGGTTTCAAAGGTGTCAATTTTGAGGCTTTAAGCCTTGAATTTACTCTCTTGCGAGCTCTTTATTCACAGTCTGGTTTCCATTCATAATTGGCGCTTTTGTTAGACTTTTTCAAGATCTGTTCAGAAAAGCGACCCACACAAGAACAGTTCAATAAAACTTTCCTTTCTCTAATCATTGCAGGGAAGGAGATGCAACGAGTGAAGGCCCTAAATGTTTTGGGAAAATCCACTTTGTTTACTAACTTATCGCAGACAGCTCCATTAGTCCCAACCAAGAAATGATGAGCACGAGTCTAATGGCAATAATTCGTGTTGCACTGATGCACGGCCTATTTTCGAGCCTTCTGCTTGACAGGGTGCAAGAGCTTGAGCAGAGCCTGTAGGCTTCTTTAAACATTAGTAGTCTTTTTTTTTGTTTGGTAGCGAGCTTTTTACTTGGATTAGCCCTCTAGGGATCAAGAAGTCATCCGGAACTGAACTTTGGTATTCTTTTGGGTATAATCAGTTCATACTATCTGTACATGTTTTTTCCATCTGCTGAAGTTTTCTTCCACTTCATTTGTATGTTTTCCTTCTTCTTTGACCTATGTTTTCAAGATTTGCATATTAGGTAGACTAGCCCTTCCCAGTCTGACAGTTCTATCTATCTTCTGCTAGTGCTATGAAGTAAAGTTACAGTAGGCGTTTGGACATAAGAATAGTAAAATTCCAAAAATGGTGAGAAAAATTTCTGAGCGAAAATGATATTTGAAATTTAGAGTTGTGTTTGGATATAAATTTCAGTTTTGATTGTTTTTGGAGTTTTTCAAATTTTTAAAACTACATTTTAAGTGAAAATTTAAAATTTTATTCGAAAAAGAGTAAATTATTTTTAAAAAAACAAAATTGTATGTCCAGACGGGCTGATATTCACCAACAATGTAGAAAATATTTATACAAATAAAGAAATTAAAAGTCAAATGCTGGTAAACTAGCACAGGTTGGTAATATCGAAAAGATAGTAACTTGTTAGATTTGGTCAAATCAAATTAGCATAGTTTCGGTAAGAGAAAAGATTCTTTTTTGAAAGATGCTTGGTTGTATCTTCCTATATACTTGCTTCGTTTTATTATATTTGTGCTTATCAAAATTTAGAACTTAGTCATAAAAGAGCATCTTAGAAGTGTGAGCACGTGATTTTTTGTCTCATATAAAATATTCTAAAAATTAATTTTTTTCCTTTTAATTATTTGTTATTTTTAGGAATTATCGTAGAATTTTCTTGATTGTTGCATTTTTGTGTGCATGTTAATTTTATATGTAATTCATAAAAATACAAAATATGTTGCATTTGCATCTTAGGATTTAACTTAACATTTTAGATTATTTAGTAATAGTTTGTTTTATAAAAATAAAAAAATCACAAAATAACTCATTTTTTGCATTTTTGATTTTGAGTTTCAAATTTTGTAGTTTTTCTTTTAATTTGGTTTTTAATTAATTGTGGTAATTATTACTTAGGGTTAGTTAACTTAATTTGGTTTAGGAATTGGTTTAGATTTTTATTTTTTGAGAAAAAGAAAAGAGTTTTGAAATAAAAGAAAAAGGAAAAGGGAATTGAAGGAATCAGAATTTTGGGCCAAAATTCGAAATTTCCCAGCCCAAACCAATTTTCCTCTTTGAAACCTGGTTGACCCAAGCCCAGATCCGCCCCTACTCGGTCCAATTTCCTACACAACTTTTGATCTGGACCGTTGATCTCCTTTGATCAAACAGTCCGGAACTAAAGGTATCCCTATTATATAACTGTTTGAATCTCTACACCCCTCTCCAATCATCTCTCCCATTCTCTATCCTCAAAGACGCCTATCTGAACCCTTGAGCGCCTCCCTCAAAACCTTACCATCTCCGGTGGCGGCGCCGATCCCAATCAACACTCCAAACTCCTCCTCATCCCCTCGTTCTAAATCTTCACTCCGTTTCCCTCGAATCTTGCCAGAATTGCTTGAATCTCGAATCGAAGGCATGAACCCTAAATCCCCAAAAATGCGAATCAGCCAGTTGGATGAAGGTTTGAGTTCGAATTGGACCTTATTCGTGTGTTTTCGTCGAGAACGCACGATTAAGGTCTATTTCGGTCCAAAATCGGATTCTTCGAAGGGTCGTTCAAGATTTTTGTTCACCTGGTTTAGACAGGTATTTTCAGTATCCCCTTTTCTTCATTTCTCTTTCCTATCTTCTTCTATTTTTCTTTTTTTCCTCCGTTTTCTCAAAATCACTTTTGTATGTGTCTCTTTAAACCAGTCTAATCATTAATTAGTATCTTCTTTAATTTTGTTTGGATTCGTTATTTTAGTTTGTTTGATTTTCATTTAGTTTTGGGTCGTAGAGAACATTTGGTTCAGAAATCCATTTGATTCCGAACTGCCCTTTTTATTTTTTTGCCTTTTAGATTCTTCTGTTGAATTTTTGAATTGGACTTGGGTCCAAGAGGAAGGGATTAGCCCATGCTTTGTTGTTTTGAAATATTGGGTCAATTTGACCCATACCCATTTGTGTTCACTGAGGTAAAAACATAGTGCTTATGGGGTAAATTGGGGAATTTAAGTAGGCAATCTCTCAGTAACTGATTTAGGCAGCTTCTAGGAAGGTTCCATTAGGACTTATGTGAAATTCTTAGTTTTAATCTAAGGGCATCTAAGCTAAAACCAAAATTTCAAAAGGTGTAAAATGAAAAATTATTTTCAGTATTACTGCCCTAATAGCTTGCCTATAAAGGCATCATTACTTGAGAATTAAAGTCAGATTTTAGAGAGAAAGAATATCCAAAAAACAAAAACGGCTAGCTCAAAGAAGAACACTGAATTCTTTGCTTTCCTTAGTTGAAAACTGCTCCAAATTGAGTTTCGATTCTGGTTTCCTAGTTTTCTTGTTTAGCTACAACTTCTGAAAATCACAAATTCTTATCTGGGAAGAAATGGCTTGAGTTTTTGGGGTTTGAAAATCTGGTTTGAAGTTGTTTGGTTTCTGGGTTACTGTTTCATTGCTGAGGATCGAAACTAATTTTCCTGCTGCTTGGTTATTGCTTCCTCACTCCTTTTTGTTTCCTCTTATTCCCAAGTACATGTTTCTGAATTCACCTCATATGAGGTTTGACTTGAAGTGTGAAATGAAATCTGGAGTTTAAAGCATGGCCTCAACATGCTTGGATTCATTAGTTTAGCTTCATTCTTTAAAAGTTATATGGTTTTGAACTTATTTGATGCACTGTATGTTCTTTATAAGAGCTGTAGTTAGATTGTATCAAGTATGAAGTTATTTTCTAGCAAAGCACTCATAGCTAGATGTTGGTTTGTTGAATTCTTGTTATTGTAGCTGATTTTGAACTATTAAGATAGGAAACTTGATGAAAATTTATTAATTGGATCGTTAGCTAGATTCTTTGTTAAGCATGTTAGCTAGAGTATGTTGTATTAGATTTCTTAATGCTTTGCAACTCACTTAAATATTGTAACATAGTGTTGTGTCAATGCATTAGGCAACTGATTGTTTTCTTAAGTGATAATGAGTGTAAGGTCATGTTAAAGGAGAAGAGAAATGGTCTAGGTTACTTTAAGAGTCGAGTTATGCATCGATTTATTTATAGTGTGATTCCAAGCATGTTTGAGTTTGAGTTTTAGATTCACATTTATCTATTTGGATAATCTCATAAGCATTTACTTGTCAAATACATGCACTGAATAGAGGTTTTAAAGCAAACTTGAATCTTTATGATTGACCTCTAAAATTAGTTAAAGACAGATGCAAGCGTGATTGCTAAAATAATTGTTTGTTAGTGTTGCTGGGATGGTGTTAATAATTCTTGATTTTCTGTGTTGTTTACGTGCTTAGGGATTCGACCTCGAGTCCTGCCCTATTTAGTTTGATTTTTTTTCTCAAAAGATTTGGGCAGTAGTTGGGCCACAAGCCATGAGGCCCTCCGAAAAGGAGCCGCAGAACTTCATCAAGTCAGGGCATGTTTCTTCATTTCCTATTTGGACGCTATTTGTTGGCCCAAACCTTATCTTTAAATAATCAGCACCTTCCTCTTTAAAACAAAAGCAATCCTCTTTTAGTTAGTTTGTACAATAGTAGAATCCCAACCCCATTGATGTTTAAATAATTAAGTTTTCTTTGATAATTGAGGTGTGCCGTGCTAAATAATAACCTCAAAATACACGTCCCTCACTTAATTAATTTTAATCCTTAGAAATCGAGGTGTGCCATTTAGTTGAATTTTCCATGGGCCTCGCAAATCTGAAAGCGCGTAGTTGCTCTAGGCGCGTAATTTAAATTAACTTCCTTAAACTCGGGTGTGTATTTCATGTGACCCAAATTCAACTCTCAACAACGTTAGATAAAATATGTCGTGGACTGCAGGTGCATTTCATGTGACGTGGTTCAAGACATGTTTTAGATAACGTTAAATCTTCCTAAAATTAATTAAAAGCGGTTAATAAGTTAAAATACACCATAGGTTAAAACATGTATTAAATTAGATAATGAGCTAATTATAATAGTTTAAGCGACCGTGCTAGAACCACGGAATTCGGGGATGCCTAACTCCTTTCCTGAGGTTAACAGAATTCCTTATTCAGAATTTTTGGTTCGCAGACTTCAAAAAGAAAGTCGAAATTTCCTCGATTTGGGATTTTATAATAAATCGGTGACTTGGTACACCAAATAAACTATCCCAAGTAGCGACTCTGAATAAAAATGAATAAATAATTTTATTTCGAATAATGTTATTTTAATTGGAAAAAACTCTCTTATATACTTTTCGGGTGTGTAAAAAGGAGGTGATAAGAAGCATACATATACGTCACAATATATTGTAAGTAAGCAACTACTGTAGTTGTTGAATGTATGCTAATCGCGAAATTATTGACAAATATCTCTCAAAATCAATATCAATTGTAAGACCACCACAGTCCAATGGTATTAGCAGAAGTTTTCTGCACAAAAAATGTATGTTCAACTCCAATTACCACCTTTTTCCTTCTCCTTGTCTTCCCATTTAATAAGTTCGATGCACAGACATAATTGAGGACCTAAAGTATAGTTGAAAGTAGAGGCACGAATATTTATAATCAATTTCTTTAGTAATTATTTTTCTATTGATAATATAACTAACCGATTTATTCACTCTTGAGACGTTTTTGATCTTATGTATTTTATTAATTTAAAACTTCGTTCTGTTGAGGAAATTGTTAGGCATTTAAATAAGAATCAAGTGTTTTTATGTAATTGAGTTTATCAATTAGAGTATTATCTTCTGCTTTTACTATTTTTCCTAACACTTTTAATTTAAAATATACATCTAAGTCATCAATATTAGAGTGACTTATGCTTTAAGGATCATCAAAGGTTAACCCGACTTTTTTTTTTTGTTTAAAATTCTCATTATTTAACAATCTCAATTTCTTAGAATAATGCTTATAGGTTTTATTAGTTAAAATTTAAAGAATGCAAAATGAAGGTTACTCATAGTTTAAGGAAATATAACTCAAAAATCACATCAACTTCACAATGATAAATTTTTACTATAAAATATTATTCTCGTTTAAGAAAAAATTAACACATAACTTATTCCTTCTAAAATTGGGAACATAAAGCATATCCATTGCCTGCATTGGCTTTGAGCAGGCCTTGTATCTCACGTTCGTGCAGAATTCGGAAAGGACTGTACCCCAACTTATCATGTCTCCCCATGTAATAAAGGGGACAACCAGCCAGTGGCGGAGGCAGGATCTCCACGAAAGTGATAAGTTCAGCTGCTGCCAACAACCAATTCTAGAAGCCCACCATTGTTGAAGTCACCAACCCATTCTAGAAGCCACCATTGTTGAAGCCTCCATTGTTGAATGGAGAATTCAACCACCAACCATATTCTTTAAGGCTATAAATAGAGCCTTATATTTTACACACAACAGATCAATCCAAAGAGATTGAAATACAATCCAGGAAGAGATTGTGAGAACAAAAGAGAGTTTGGTGAGGTTTTTTTTTTGTAGAGAGAAATTCTTGGTGTAAATTCTCTGTAATTCTATTCTTGTATAATAGAGTTGTTTTTCCTTCCAAATAATCGTCATAGTGATCAGAGAATCACAACAAGTAGTATCAGAGCCTTCGATTCTGTGTTCATCGAGAAACATCTGAACACGAAAATTTTAACCCGGATCTATATTTTTTTGAAAACGTGATCTTCAATGTGTTTGATCATTTCATTAGATTTCTTGCGTCGATACGAATTCAACGCAATTTTTCGGAGGCAAAATAAAACTAAAACGAAGAAGTTATGACAATTTAAAACTTTGCTCTGTTTTTTTATTTTCTGTCCAAGGAAGAAGAAGGTGAATAGTAATCGCCTAGTCAGTGCCACATCATCACCCAGTCAGCGTCTACTCAGCGCCCACACATCATAAATTTTCTAAAAATTTATGAAATAATTCCTGAAGTTACTGAAATTATAAATCTGCCCAAAAGCTAAGTATATTTTCAATTTAACCCCAATAGTTTAGTGTAAATTTGAAAATTTTCTGGAGGCCCTATTTTGACCCAAGAAGAGTCAATCCTACTAGTTTTCACCATTCCGGACGCGTTGGTGAGGTCCGTTTGGTGAGATTCTGCTATAAAATTTTGACCAAGCCATTTTAAAAATATAATTGAAGAGTCATCATCATCTGGAACTATGATAAAGCTTACTGCTACAAATTACACATTGTGGAGACCTCGGATGGAAGATCTCCTCAGTTGTAAAGATTTGTTTGATCCCATAGAAGCTAAGGGTAAGAACCCCGATTCCACCAAAGAAGCAGAGTGGAAAAAATTAAACAGAAAACTATCGGTCAAATTAGACAATGGATTGACGATAGCGTTTTTCATCATGTTGCACAAGAGACAGACGCGTATGCCCTCTGGGTGAAGTTAGAAGGGATGTATCAAGCCAAGACCGCTAGGAACAAAGCCTTGTTGATGAGGCGTTTGGTAAATTTGAAGTTAAAGCACGGAACTTCAGTTGCCGAGCATACCAGTGAGTTTCAGAGCTTGATAAATCAATTATCGTCTGTTGACATGCCGCTCGGGAATGAGATGCAAGCCCTACTACTTCTTAGTTCTCTTCTTGATTGTTGGGAGACGCTGGTAGTCTCTCTCAGTAATTCAGCTCCTAGTGGAAATCTGACCATATCTATGGTTAAAGATGCCTTATTTAATGAAGAAGCCAGAAAAAGGACATCGATCATGGTGAGTCGCATGCCTTTATTACAGAAAGAGGGAGACAACAAGAAAGAAGTTAAGATAAGAGGAGAGGCAGAAGAAAGAGTAGGGGAAAATCCACAGATGGTAGGAAGTCATCATATGCGTGCTACCAATGTGGAATAAATGGCCATTTAAAGAAGAACTGCGGACAATTGTAGAAGGAGAAGGAGCAGTTGAAGCAGAAGGATGGAGATGCATTAGTCACTACCCACGGAGAGGTAGCCATTTGTTCCATCCAAGAAGAGACATACCTTCACGTCTCAAGTCAAGAAGACAACGAATCATACCACGCAACATCCCGAAAAAATTTCTTCACAACATACAAAGCAGGAGACTTTGGAGTAGTGAAGATGGGGAACACTTCTTCCTGCGAGATAGTTGGAATTGGTGATATCAAAATACAAACAAATATCGGGAGTACAATGATATTGAAGGATGTCCGTCATGTGCCAGATCTTCGTCTAAACCTAATATAAGGTATAGCTCTTGACAAACAGGGCTATGAAAGTTATTTCAGAAAAGGCACATGGAAATTGCTGAAAGGGGTTATGATTCTCGCTCGAGGACATATTTGTGGCAACTTATATAAAACTCATGTGAAGGTATGTTCAAACAGCCTTAATGTTATGGAAAAATAGGCGTCTCAAAACCTGTGGCACCAGAGACTCGGTCACATGAGTGAAAAGGGGATATCAATTCTAACGAAAAAGCAGCTTATAAGAATGGACAAGAATGCTACTTTAGACCCTTGTAATCATTGCTTATTCGGAAATCAACATAGAGTCTCTTTTACATTTTTTTTCAACCAGAAAATCAGAGTTACTCAGTCTGGTACACTCTGATATTTGTGGTCTCATGGAGGAGAAATCACTTGGCGGTAATAGGTATTTCCTAACTTTCATTGATGATGCTTCTCGAAAGATGTGGGTGTACTTCTTAAAAACAAAGGACCAGGTTTTTGATTATTTCAAGATATTTCATGCCATGGTAGAGCGTGAAACGGGAAAGAAATTAAAATGCCTTCGCTCAGATAATGGAGGCGAGTATACTTCCAAGGAGTTCGATTCCTATTGCAAGAGACAAGGGATTCGACATGAGAAGACGGTCCCACGCACCCACAACTCAATGGAGTAGTTGAGAGAATGAACCAAACAATTATGGAAAGAGTCAGAAGTATGATCAGTATGGCAAAGCTGCCTAAGCCATTCTGGGGAGAAGCTGTTCGTGCCGCCTGCTACCTAATTAACCGGTCACCATCAGCCCCATTGAATTTTGAAATTCCAGAGAAAATATGGTCTGGTAAGAATCCCTCATATTCTCACTTAAGGGTATTCGGTTGTTTGGCACATGCACATGTATCCAAGGAGCCCAGGAAGAAGCTTGATGATAAAACTATACCATGTATCTTCATAGGATATGGAGATGAAGAATTTGGGTATAGATTATGGGATCCAATACAGAAGACGGTAATCAGAAGTAGGGATGTTGTATTCCACGAAAACCAGACAATTAAAGACATTAAAAAGCTCACAATGTCTCATGAAAGAAGTTCTAGTGCCCCAAAAGTTGGTCCAGATATACTACTATTGCAGTTTGCCACAAATAGCATGGGGGAGCATGAAGCAGTACCAGAAGCAGAACAGGAGGATGTTTGGCAGGGGGAGGCACAAACCCCTCAAGAAACTACAGAACTATCGCAGGGGAACGATGATGGTACACCTCCTGAAGCTAATAATCAACAATCTCGTCGATCTGAACAAGGTCGAATTCCATCAACTCGATACTCAGAATCAGAGAATATTTTGCTTTCTAAAGATGGAGAACCAGAGAGTTTCAATGAAGCTATATCTCATAAGTATAAAGAAAAATGGCTGCAAGCAATGACCGAAGAGATGAACTCTTTACAGAAAAACAACACTTATGAGATTGTGAATCTTCCACAAGGAAAGAAGGTACCGAAGAGTAAATGGGTATTCAAGCTCAAGAAAGATGGCAACGGAAAGGTGGTGAAGCACAAAGCCCGGTTAGTAGTGAAAGGATTCCTACAGAAAAAGGGAATTGACTTTGATGAAGTATTTTCACCAGTTGTAAAATTGACTTCAATCCGTATCATCCTTGGATTGGTAGCTAGTTTGAATTTGGAGCTTGAACAAATGGATGTCAAGACAGCACTTCTTCATGGTGATCTAAATGAAGAAATCTATATGGAGCAGCCGGAAGGTTTTGAGATTTCAGGAAAAGAAACCCTCGTCTATAAGCTTACGAAAAGTTTATGTGGCCTAAAGAAAGCACCGAGGAAGTGGTACAAAAAGTTTGACTCATTTATGGTAAGTCAAGGATATAAAAGGACTACTGCAGATCAGTGTGTTTACATTCAAATATTTTCGGATGGCAATTTTGTTGTACTTCTACTTTATGTAGACGACATGTTGATCGTCAGACAAGATCCAACAAAAATTAGACAGTTAAAGAAAGAACTCTCTAAGTCCTTTGAAATGAAAGACTTAGGTCCATCTCAACACATTTTGGGATTGCAGATAACTCGAGATAGGAGAAACAAGAAGTTATGGCTATCTCAAGAAAATTATATTGAACGGGTGATCAAACAGTTCAATATGAGTAATGCCAAATCGGTAGGTGACCCTTTGGAAAATCAATTCAAGTTGAGCAAAAGTTTGTGCCCATCATCCAAGAAAGAGATTGAGGAGATGTCTACAATTCCATATTCTTCAGCAGTTGGAAGCCTGATGTATGCCATGGTTTGCACGAGGCAAGATATCACACATGCGGTAGGTGTGGTGAGTCATTTTCTTTTTAATCCTGGAAAGAAACATTGGGAGGCAGTTAAGTGGATTCTCAGGTATCTTAAAGGTACTTCGAAATCATGTCTGTGTTTTGGGGGAGCTGATCCAGTGTTGGAAGGTTATAAAGATTCAGATATTTGATGGAAGAAAATCAACCTCAGGATATGTTTATACTTTTGAAGGGGGAGCTGTGTCATGGCAGTCAAGATTGCAGAAGTGTGTTGCACTATCCACAACTGAAGCAAAGTATATTGCTGTAGCGGAAGCTGGAAAAGAAATGTTGTGGTTAAAGCGGTTTCTCCAAAAACTAGGGATAAATCAAACAGAGTATAAGATACATTGTGATAGTCAAAGTGCAATTGATTTAAGCAAAAACTCAATGTATCATTCTCGGACAAAGCATATCGACATTCGCTATCACTGGATACGCGAGGTGATGGATCAACAACTGTTGAAACTAGTGAAGATCCATACGAAGGAGAATCCAGCAGACATGTTAACAAAGGTGGTCACTCAAGAAAAGTTAGAGCTGTGTAGAGACATAGTTGGAATAACTTTCAGATAGTAGTTGAGTTGGAATGCAGCTGAAGGGGAGAATTGATAAGTTCAGCTGCTGACAACAACCAATTCTAGAAGTCAACCATTGTTGAAGACACCAACCCATTCTAGAAGCCACCATTATTGAATGGAGAATTCAACCACCAACCACCTTCTTTAAGGCTATAAATAAAGCCTTATTTTTTACATACAACAGATCAATCCAGAGAGATTGAAATACAATCCAGGAAGAGATTGTGAGAACAAAAGAGAGTTTGGTGAGGTTTTTTTTGTAGAGAGAAATTCTTGGTATAAATTCTCTGTAATTCTATTCTTGTGTAATAGAGTTGTTTTTCCTTCCAAGTAATCGTCATAGTGATCAGAGAATCACAACAGAAAGGGGTTTAAATTTTTTTTTGTAACTACTAGGAATTGGACCTGTGACTTTATGAATATTTTGAACCCCCTTGACCGTTGAACTACACTTTTGAATTGTATTAAAGGGATTCAAAACTTAATATATATAGATAAAAAATATATTTTGCAAGGGGATTCGGGTGAACCCCCTTCCGCCCCCTAAATCCGTCCGTGCAACCAGGTGCATAAATATCTCACGTTAGGCTGCATCCCTATTGATCTCGTCTCCTCATGTAATAAAAAGAATATGCCCATGCAAAAATATTTTACGTTCATGCAAAGTACGAAAAAAGGCGGGAGTAATATTTTAAAAAAATATGAATAATAATTGATATTATAGAACCTCACGCAACATTATTTTAACGAAAGATGGTATTTTAACGAGAAATGTAAAATTATAAATTCGGAAAAGGCCTAAAAATGCCACTCAACTAACGAAAATGGCTTATCTATGCCATCCGTTAAAAGATCGGCCTATCCATGCCATTGCCGTTATACTTTTTGCATATTCATGCCACTAACCTTATACTTTTGGCCTATTTATGCTATTGTTCACTAACAGCCCATTTTTTTTTTCAATAATAAAAATTAATTTTTCAACCCCACATTTGTCACGTGTCTTTATATTATTGGTTCTTCTTTACCTGGCCCTACATTTCTTTTAACCCTGATTATGTATAATTAATCATGCCAAACCCGATAAAATTCAACCATCTTTTAACCCAACCCCAAATTTCTTATCACAACTCAAAATCCAACTTGTCGTAATAGCACCTAATCCAACACGCTAGGTGAGCCAATTAACAGCTATCCAATTTAATGAGATTGTTTTTAGACAAATAAATAATAAAATAACTGAACCTTCATACATTTCCCAAAGACTGGCAGTACAAATCATGAACTTCTAATAAGATTTAGTTTTTTACAAAATAAATTGAAATAAACACAACTTGGGTTTCAAATAAATACAAATCATTGTAAAAATCATTGTTCGGTTTGAAACCAAATGAGTGATTTTTACAAATCAAACTAAACAATGATTTTTATTTATTTGAAACCCAAGTTGTGTTTATTTCAATTCATTTTGTAAAAAACTAAATCTTATTAGAAGTTCATGATTTGTACTGCCAGTCTTTGGGAAATGTATTAAGGTTCAGTTATTTTATCATTTATTTGTCTAAAAACAATCTCATTAAATTGGATAGCTGTTAATTGGCTCACCTAGCGTGTTGGGTTAGGTGCTATTACGACAAATTGGATTTTGAGTACTGACAAGAAATTTGGGGTTGGGTTAAAAGATGGTTGGATTTTATCGGATTTGGCATGGTTAATTATACATAATCAGGGTTAAAAGAAATGTATGGTCAAGTAAAGAAGAACCAATAATATAAAGACACGTGTTAAATGTGGGGTTGAAAAATTAATTTTTATTATTTAAAAACAAAAAAAAACTGGGATGTTAGTGACCAATGGCATAAACAGGCCAAACTTTAAGGTTAGTGGTATGAATAGGCCAAAAGTATAACGGTAATGGCATGAATAGGCCGACCTTTTAACAGATGGCATAGATAAGCCATTTCCGTTAATTGAATGGCATTTTTAGGCCTTCTCCGTTATAAATTTACAACTGAAATGACATTTGGAAACAAAGTTATAGCTTTTCCAAAATTCCTTTTATTCAACCACTAAAATCAAAACAACAATAAACGTCTTATAAATGTTGTTGGTGGGCCCAGAAAGTTAGTAATGAGTAGCAGAAGCCCATACTGTACTAATCCCTATGAACAGAATCTCCACGCGTTCACACTTGCATAATCTCGTCCATTGAATAAGTCCATGATAGCTTTCTCAAGCCCATTTTGGAATATTTTTGGGCTGTGCACACAGTTCTAGGTTCTTCTGTGACACGTGGCGTCATCACGACGGCCAACTCATCTACGTCTTAAACTAGAGGCTGTGAATTAGCTCTGGATAAACTCTAAAAGTTGGATAAGCTCTCTTTTTTCCCTCTTCCAATGACGTGTGAAACGATTTATTACTGACTCAGATTCAAAATAAATAATTTTTTGGCATTTTTCTTGTGGTTCAAAATAAGAGATTTTTTCAGATCTCAAGAATAAATTAAATTTTTTTTTTTATAGTTAGAAGTGTTTATGTGAGATAGTAAAGGTTAATATAGTCAATTTCATTGCTAATTAATAATAAAATTATTTTTTTCTAATATATATAAAAACATCCAAAAAAATCACTTATTTCGGACAAAAGGGAGTACCAAATTTCAGATTTGTTTTTTTCAGATGCAGAAATATCTTAATGTTATGCACCACAAAAAGGAAACAATTCATTGCATAAAGTACAAGCTTTTGATTCGTGGACCCTCTTCTTTAATGTAGTTTCCTTGTTTCCCCCCTACAGATAGTGACACAAATTGGAAGATTATGTGCAATCCACACTTAGGTGACAACTATTTATTAACCAAATTACAATCAAACCTTATGCTATTTATAATATAATTCCAACTTTTATAATTTGATATTGATTTTTATACTTTTAGTATTAACTATAAAATTTAGAGATTATATATTTTATTCATCTAATTTTACAAATCCAATGATATTTACATTGCATGGTTATTATAAATTAACTACTTTTACTTAATTATCAGCATAGCACGTTCTTTTTTTATTTGGGCTTGGGACCTACTCTAAAAGATTGAAATATTTACAATTTTACCTATCTCAAGCTACAAAAAAAAGTTAGTGCATGTTTTGATAAATTAAAAACTTGAGGATGGCACAACTATTTTTCATGGGAGAGTAAAATAGAATTTGTATGGTGAAAAAAGTGTGTGATATTTCACCTTTTTTTTACTTTAAAATTAGGAAAAAGGAAATATAATGACTAGTGCCGAGGGTCGATTGGAAACAACCTCTATTCTGCCCTTTCGAATAGAGATAAAGCCTGTCTATATATTACCCTCCTGTCTACGTACTATACTGGGTAGTTGTTATTGACTAGTGATAGTAGGAATGGTATTTAAGAAAAGCGTGGATAAGCAATGGATATTATTTTTAAATATGAAAAAATAGAAACGCGAGCCAAAAAAGGAGAGTTAGGCGGTTGAAAATGACCCCACATCTCTATATATAAATAATAAAATTTGCTCTTTTTTAAGACACTCCAAAACAGATTGCCTACACGACTGTGAGTTTCTTCTTCGGTTCTCTCTATTTCGCCGAAAATCTTCTTTTCCTCTTATCTCGCTATGGATCCTTACAAGGTACTCTCTCAATCTCTACTAGAAAGGAAAATCTATTGCTTTCGATATCTTGTGATTAATTTTTTTTTTTGAGTGGTTTTTTTTATAATGATCTATATGATTGCATAAGTTTTCTTTTGATTTTCCAAAAAAGGAATTATTTTTTTTTGTTGAATTTGATTCTTAGGTTGCTATGTTTCTTTCTTGGCTTATTCCTTTTAAGTTTTTTTTGGTTTTCCTTATGGTTTGTCCAGGGAGGTAAAAGAAGTTATTGAATTTCTATCTCGAATTATCAATGTTGATTTAAGCTCTTTTTTTGATTAATTTGGTATTTTTGTCCTTATTTTATTGTTTTCTGTGAGGATATACTTGAAATTGATTTAATTTTTATTTTGAAATCTTCTTGTTTATTTAAGTTTTTTTGGTGTGTGTGTTTAGTTAGATCATGCGAAGACTAATTCTTTTAACCTTGTTTTCGTGTTTCATTATGGTTTCATATGGATATACGTAAAATTAATTTAGTTTTTATTTTGATTTTTTTTTATTGATTTAAGGTTTTGGAAATTGATAGAGCTAGAATTATGAGTTTTTTCCGGTGGATATTTGATTTGCTTTATGTTATATGTGTACATAAGATTCATGATTAATGATGGTGAAATTTTGGCACAGTATCGTCCTTCAAGCGCTAACAATTCCCCCTTCATGACAACTAATTACGGTGCTCCCGTGTGGAACAACAACTCTTCCATGACGGTTGGAACTAGAGGTATTTTTTTTTAAGTCTCTTACCTTTTCTTTTTGGTGTGTGGAGTATTATTTTTTATTCTAATATTTAGTATATGAGCACATTCCCGGCTAGTAAAGGAGGAGGGTTGTGACAAAAAGGGTCGACGACACTGATAAGAACAGTTATCCCTTCTAACTTGTTTTTTTAAAGGGCGTGGGAAACGAAATTCCAGTATGATATGTTTTGTTTTCTTGGATGTGATGAATTCCTCGTACATATAATTTGAAGTTAGGGACACACATTTGGTTTGTTAGTTTAATGGTTAAGATGATTGAGGTCAAGTTCTGTCATCTCTTGGGCATGTCTTGCTTATTGTATTTCTGAATCGGTCATAAGGTGAATCCATCAGCTGGTTTGTGTTGTCAATCTTTCCTTTTGCATTTATCGTTATGAATACATAAATGCATAAGCAAACAGCAAGTGCTTTTCTTATTTTGTTAGCCTGATTTGGTCCTCGGTGATGCTCAGGCGCAAAAAAAGTGATCTAGACGGAAGTAATTAACATGGTATGAGTTGGAGCTGGATCTAAACATGTGGTTAGCTTGATTCTTTATCGTCCATAATGGTCAGCAGTAAACGGTGTAATAAAATAGGAAAACTTGTATGGTTGAAAGTTCAAGATAGTCACTTTTCACCATTTCTATGTCATTTGAATAATTTGAATCAGGCAAGACTTGGTGGAACTTTATTAAAGTGCTAAAAAACTCTTTCTATATTTCAAATCATGCAATTTGCCCTTTGTAATAAAGTTGTTTCTCATGAGATCAGTACAAATAAAATTCTCTGGTTTGCAGTTTTAGAGATATCATAGTAATGTTTTCAACATTTTCCAGTTTTAGTAGATTTTGCGCAATGGATGAAGAATTTTGGAACTCGTTGCTTTTTTGGCAGGGCCAATTCTTCTTGAGGATTATCATCTGGTGGAGAAGCTTGCCAATTTTGATCGTGAACGAATTCCGGAGCGCGTTGTTCATGCCAGAGGTGCCAGTGCCAAGGGTTTCTTTGAGGTCACACATGATATTACCCATCTTACATGTGCTGATTTTCTCCGAGCTCCTGGGGTCCAGACACCTGTTATTGTGAGGTTCTCTACTGTTATCCACGAGCGTGGAAGCCCTGAAACCCTCAGGGACCCCAGAGGATTTGCTGTAAAATTTTACACCAGAGAGGTAATTTTCAATCAGATGCCAGGTTTTCTTACCATGTTTTTCTAGTCAGATTGTTATTCTTTAGTATCCTTGAATTCATGCCTGTTAAGCTGGTATGAGAGCGTTGTCCGAAACCAAGCTTATATTTCATAAATCAGGATTGCTGACTGCAATTAGCAACTGATTTTTAAAAAAAATATTGAAGCGCAAGCGGTGACCATTTGGAAACTAAGAATTGAAACGTTAAGTATTCTATATGAGAAGTGGTTCGGTTTCAGCCTATAGTGATGCATAATTTGCATGATTTTCCATTTTCGGTCCTTTTGAGTAATTTTAAACAGCAACCCTCTGTGCCCATGTGAATTTTGTTCAGAATAATGATCTAATCTCGAACTCGATGAAATCCAAGTGTAAACACCATTTAAGATCATAAATTCATTTATTTAGTGTTGTAATCTGATTTTTTTGGTCAGTCACTTATTCTGAACAAATATGATATCAAAGGGAGTATTCACTTGTTAAAAAGAAATGCTGGTTTTTCACTAGTTAAAGAGAAATGTTCAAAATCAGCGAAGTATCAAGTGTCCTCTCTTCCTTGTTTTATTCCTTATTATTTCCTCTGGCGGCAATAACCATTTACTTAAGGGTCGCCTTGTGTTTCCTGAACAATGAAAGTGCTGCTTTTTTAATTCCTGAACATGAATGTGCTGCTTCCGTGGATTACTTTTGTTGAATTTGTAGTTTTCTAATTTGCTTTTTGTTGGTACTGAAATTCGCACATATCTACTTTTTTGCCTTTTTGTGCTTCAGGGCAACTTTGATTTGGTTGGAAACAACTTCCCCGTCTTCTTTATCCGTGATGGGATGAAGTTCCCTGACATGGTTCATGCACTGAAACCAAATCCAAAGTCCCACATTCAGGAGAACTGGAGGATCCTTGATTTCTTCTCTCATCATCCAGAAAGTCTGCATATGTTCTCCTTCCTGTTTGATGATCTCGGTGTCCCACAAGATTACAGGCACATGGAAGGTTCCGGCGTTAATACCTACATGTTGATCAACAAAGCTGGGAAAGCACATTATGTGAAGTTCCACTGGAAGCCAACTTGTGGAGTCAAGTGCTTGTTGGAGGAAGAAGCTATTAAGGTAGGAGGAGCGAATCATAGTCACGCCACCAAGGATCTCTATGATTCAATTGCTGCTGGAAACTATCCAGAGTGGAAACTGTTCGTCCAAATTATCGATCCTGATCATGAAGACAGATTTGACTTTGACCCCCTAGATGTAACCAAGACCTGGCCCGAGGACATCTTGCCATTGCAGCCAGTTGGTCGCTTGGTATTGAATAAGAATATCGATAACTTCTTTGCAGAGAATGAGCAGCTTGCATTTTGCCCCGCCATTGTTGTCCCTGGTGTTCACTATTCTGATGACAAGCTTCTCCAGACTAGGATATTCTCATATTCTGATACCCAGAGACACCGTATTGGGCCAAACTATCTGCAGCTCCCAGCTAACGCTCCCAAGTGTGCTCATCACAATAATCACCATGAAGGTTTCATGAATTTCATGCACCGTGATGAAGAGGTATAGTGCACCCTTCCTACACAGGAGGTTGGTGCAGTAATTTTTTTTAGTTGATTGCAAAATTTTAAATGTTTATCCATTTAACAAAGAAAAAAGGGGTCATCAAGCATGTTATTCACTCATTAGATTAGTTGTTCTGTTGTGTCTATGTGAACTTAGGAGGGCAGGAGTAGGTACTTAGTCGATTATGAATCTATGTTGTGAATTTGGTTCCCACACCTACTCTAAGGGTGGATATGTGGATGGTTCTAATTCTTTTCATGTTTTAACTGGATGCTGTATGCTTTCTCAGGTCAACTATTTCCCCTCAAGGTTTGATCCTTGTCGTCATGCAGAACAGTATCCAATTCCTCCTCGTGTCTTGACAGGAAAGCGCGACAAGGTGATGATCTGTTTATTCTATTGTGCGTGTTGAAAATCTTGATTTTGGTGTGAAGTTGATTTTCATAAACTGTAATTGTCATCTATTGCAGTGCATCATTGAAAAAGAGAACAACTTCAAGCAGCCGGGAGAGAGATATAGATCTTGGGCACCGGACAGGTAGTTTAGTTCCTTTGCTATTTTAACTTCACCAACTTTCCACCCCTCTCAATTACTTATCTGGTGGCCTTGTTATTGCAGGCAAGAAAGATTTATCTGCAGATGGGTTGATGCTCTCTCCGATCCTCGAGTCACTCATGAGATACGCAGTATCTGGATTTCATACTGGTCACAGGTCTCAGTTCTTTCCATTAGATGTTTCTTTAGTCTCTTCACATATATCCAGCGACAGAAAGATAACAATGTTTTGCATGAATATGTTGCAGGCTGACAAAACTCTTGGTCAGAAGATCGCGTCCCGTCTCAATATAAGGCCCACAATGTGAAGCTGATAGTAGTATATTCAAATATGTTGCTGTGCTGAAAGATTAATCCAAGAAATCAGTGTTTGTTTTGGTAGAGTATACTGTTTTGGTGATTGGGTTGTATGTTGTACCAAACAAACTTTCTTGTGTTATTCTGACAACGTTGCCTGAATAAAGTTAAAGTAGTTTGTTCAAGTATCTTTATCATTTTCATTCAATTCTATCTTGTTTCGTTCGTCGAGTTTACAGGTTAAAATTGTTTGGACTCCATGGTTAAGTCCTATGAACTTTGCTCATTTGTTCTGTCATGAATGAAGAATTATTAAGTTTTTAAGCAAGTAACTTGTCCTTATCTATTTTAAGTTGTAGTTTTCCCGTATATCAATTGAGTCCCGTAAGTTACTAGTTTTTACTTAATCAAGTCCATGATTCTGTTAGTGGAATTAGAAAGGTGTCATGTTATTAGTAGAACACCAGAATCCACCGTTGGATTCTTGTTATATAGATTGTCATTGTACTGAAGGACCTTATCAGATAACTCGAATGGAAATTCTCTTTTTCTCTTATCTTCTTCTTCTCTTTATCCTTATATCTCCCATTCTTTCTGTGAATTGCTTAGTAACAGAAGCTTTCTTCCATTATTGTTATAATGGTATTAGAGCCGTCTGGGCTTACCGATCATCCCGCTATGTCGCTTAATACAGAAATCCAAGGGCTACAAATCGAAATGAAAGCTACGCATATACAGCTTTCTAACTTTGTTGACCATGCCGGCAAAATGTTGAGAGTCCTTGGAGGCATCTCAAAATCGCTTCAAAGCTCAGCTTCACGATGTCAAAGAAGCTAATCGGAAGCTAGATTTTATCATTTCGAGTTTGGGTCTACCTCGACAAGTAGATTCGGCACCGATTACGCCATCTCCGATGGTTACTAGTTCTGGACAGTAGTCGATTCCGGCACTCCTAGTTCTTATCAGCAGACTACATCAGTTACTGCTAACTCAGTTCCGGCCGTCGTCGAAGTAGGTGAAATTTGGTACTAAATATCCTTTTATAGTAACTCAAGCACTTTTCACCTCTTGACTTTCCCTGTAGGTCGTGGTTTTACTTTGCCCCTAGCCCCGATCTTCAATCCTTCAGTCGATCCTAAACCGGTAATCCCTCAAACCCAAGCTCAATTTCCTGGAATTTGATGGTGCTAATCCTAGAGGTTGGCTACGGAAGTGTGAAAAATATTTTGCCCTCTATAATATTTCTAAACAAGAGAAATAACTTTTATGCATGTGGGGGACATGGTGGATATTTGGTTTGATAGCTACTTGGTTAATTACAAAGGGTATCTTGGCAGAAATTTTGTGCTGAGGTTTGGTAATATCAGACCACAGGATATTGTAGATGAATTTAACAAAATGATGCAGGTTGGAAGTGTCGACCAATATCGGGAGAAGATTCGATGAGTTAACCAGGAGTTAACCAGCTATATAACAATCATCAACCCATTGTTAAATGAGATTCACTTCGTTTCTAGCTTTATTATATTAGTGGCTTGAAGCCTGAACTAAATCCATTATTGAAGTTGGCAAATCCTGTGACTGTTATGGATGTGTATGAAATTGCGAAGCTGTATGAAGAGTCATTTTCAACCCTTACTGCCCTCTTACTAAAGGCTAAGACTCTTCATGTCATGGATGGAGTAGCAGCTGAAGTGGAACCTGAGGTGGAGGAATTTTTGGATGTACCTGAAACCTTAAAAGAACTTGTAGTGGAACAAGCTGAAGTTTCTCTGAATGTGGTAATGAGACTAAGTTCCGTTGGAGGGACTACCTCTATTATCAAATTACTGGGATATGCCAAGAAGATTCCAATGACTATATTAATCGATAGTGGATATACACACACTTTCATTCATCCTCATGTAGTTAAAATGTTGAAGTTGCTTATACATCCTATGATAGTCCCATTAAGGGTTGTTGTCGCCAATAGACATATTATGAGATGTGACAAGGAGAGCCCTCTGTTTAATTGGCAGATGCCGGATGAGCTCTTTACTTCAAAAATCATGCGGCATAAATTGGGATGATGTGATATGGTCCTAGGAATGGACTAGATTGATGTAGTAGCCCAGTAATACTGCATACTAGATCTAACAGTCTTAAGTTTTATGAAGGATGGAAAAATGATGAATCTGTAGGGAGGAAATGAGAAACCTAAGATCACACCAGTAGACAATGATGTGTTGAGTTGAATAATGCAACGCGGAACTGGTACAATGGTAGCTGAATTGTCAAAGAAGAAGAAAATCATGAAGCCTGATGTGGGAAGACTATTGTTAGCCTACAGTGATGTGTTTCATCAACCAACTGAACTTTCCCCTGAAATTTTTTTTTGATCATGTTATTAATTTGATTCCTAGTGCTCAACCATTTAACTTGAGACCTTACAGGTATTCTCATGATCAGAAAATGCAATAGAGTCCATTATGAATGACTTGATTAAAGCTGAAACGGTGGTTCCTAGTGTTAAAAAGAAGGATTCTACTTGAAGGTTATGTGTGGATCATAGGAGATTAAATAGCTTGATTGCTAAAAATAAGTATCCAATCCCTATGATAGATGATCTGTTGGATGAACTATGTGGAGCTAATGTGTTTTCTAAAGTAGACCTTAGAGTTAGTTATCATCAGGTGAGAATAAGAGCCGAAAAAAAACACAAAATTTCATTTAGAATTCACCATGGACTATGGCATTTCAAAGTCATGCCGTTTGGGCTGACTAATGATCCCACCACATTCCAGTCCCTCATGAACATTGTGTTCACTGACAAATGAGAAAATTTATACTGATATTTTTTTATGATATACTAGTTTACAGTAAAAGCATGGAGGAACATTTGAAATATATTGAGGTTGTGCTGCAGCTACAGAGGAAGAACCAATTATTTGCCAAAAGAATCAAGTGTGAGTTTCGGCAATCACTGGTAGAATATTTGGGACACATCATCTTAGGCAATGAGGTAAGCACTGATGACAAAAATATCTGTAATTTTGGATTGACCTCAGCAGTAAAAGTTAATGACTTGAAGGGCTTTCTTGGTATAACGGGGTATTAATAAAATTTTGGGTATAACGGGGTATTAATAAAATTTTATCAAAAACTATGCACAATCGAGCAAGCCCTTGACCAATTTGTTAAAGAAAGGAGGATTCAGCTGGGATAAGGCAGCTACTACCACCTTTTATAACCTTAAGCAGGCAAAGACAGTTGCTCTAGTTCTGGTTTTACCTGACTTCAACAAGGCATTCATTTTAGAAGTTGATGCATTTAATACTAGAGCGGGAGCAATGGTGGTGCATAACAAAAGACTATTAGCATTTATGAGCCAGTCCTTCAGTAAAAGGCACCAAGGATATCCATTTATGGAAACAAGATAATTGCTCTACTCCTTGCAGTGGATAGATGGAGGCACTACTTGCATCCACGACACTTTGTCATCAAAACTGACCATTTTAGCTTGAAGTTTTTGCAGGAACAGAAAATTACAATTTTCTTTAGCAAAAAGGCTTAACCAAATTAATGGGTTTAAGTTATGAGATCCAATACAAGAAAAGGAGTAGAAAATAACATTGCAGATGCATGGTCGAGAAAGTAAAGTATGAACAATAACCTACTGGTGATCAACCACAATGTTTGATGCTAACATAGCTGCAACCTAAGTGGTTTGAAGAAGTGTTGGCAAGCTATGAAGGAGACAATGAGGTGGTACAGATAGTAACCACCTTAAGTATTAATCCTTCCGCCTTGATGGATAATACTTTGCAACAAGGGTTGATAAGGCATAAAGGAAGAGTATGGGTTGGCAATTATCGTATTCTCAAACAATAACTAATTTCTACTATTCACAACTCTTGCTTGGGAGGACATTCAGGAGTGATGACAACTTATCGGAGGGTGAAGGAAATTTTTTATTGGCCTTCCATAATTGAAAATGTAAAAAAGGTTGTCCAAGAATGCGAAACATGCTAAAGATGCAAAGATGAACAAATTGCTACAGCCATTACTTGTACCAGAAAAATCTTGCGAACCTATATCTTTAGACTTCATTGAAGGTTTGCCAAATTCAGAAGGGCAAGATACTATTATGGTTATGGTAGATAGGTACAATAAATATGCACATTTTATTGCCTTGTCTCATCCCTTCACAGCCTTTCATGTAGCTAGAATGTTTAAGGACACTATGGTCAAGTTACATGGATTACCTAAGAGCATAGTGTCTAATATAGATAAGATTTTCCTTAGTAATTTTTGGAAGGAGATTTTCAAAAACACTTAGGTACAATTACTTTATAATTCTTCTTATCATCCACAAACTGACGGGCAAACTAAAAGGTTAAATAGGTGCCTTGAGAATTATCTGAGATGCATGACTGGACACAAACATAAAGAGTGGAGTAAATGACTTTCATTGTCTGGTACAACAACAACTACCAATCAGCCTTGAAGAAGACTCCATTCAAAGTAATGTATGGCTATGAACCACCATAACTCTCTTTTGAATTAATCTCACAATTTAAAGTAGCCGATGTTTATCAAGTTCTCAGAGAAAGACAATTTACAAAAATACTGAAAGAGAATTTGGAGAAACGCAAATTAGAATGAAGATGAATGATGATAAAAGAAGACTAGAGAGGGAGTTTAATGAAGGTGACTCAGTATTTCTCAAGTTGCAACCCTACAAACTAGCATAGTTGTGAGGAGAAGTCTTAAGTTGGCTTCTAAATTCTATGGGCCCTATCAGATATAGCATAAATGATTGGACCTGTTGCTTACAAGCTGAATTTGCCCCTACAACCAAAATAATCCCTACTTTTCACATTTCTCATCTTAAGAAGAAAATGGGATCACAGCTTGTTCATTCAGTAGATCTTCCGATTTGTTCTGCTAAAGGATATCCCTTGACAAAACCAATTGTTGTACTGGACAGAAAGATGGTGAAGAAAGGAAATAAAGTCAATACTCAATTTTTGGTGCAATGGGCTAATCTACTGTATGAGCAAGCTACTTGGGAAGATTGCAACTTCATTATGTCCCAGTTTGAAGAATTTAAAGAACATTGAGGACAAGGTTCTCAAGGATGATGGATTGTCATGAATGAAGAATTATTAAGTTTTGAAGTAGCCACTTGAGTCCTTATCTATTTTAAGTAAACTTGGGTTGGTAAACTATTATGATAACATAACCAAATGAAGAATTTTATTTTATTTGGTGTCTTTAGCTTCCAAATCCAACAAAAGCTGAGGAATACTTTTTCTTGAAAATAAATGATGCTCTCAGGCACGACTTTCGAGGTAAAGTACGAATAAGCTGTTAGGAAGCTTTCTGATCGTCGGAGATCACTGGAGGAACTGAGTTTTTTCTTGAATCTATTCTGATTTGATTAAAACATGGTTCGTGATTATGGTAATAGTGCTAAAAAGATTTTTTTCACGTCTGGGGACAAATATTTTGATATTTTTGAGGACTTCTCTATTTTGAAAGATGGTACGATTGGGTTGAAAGGAAAAGGAATTCAATGCGTAGAATGATAGTTAGTACGAAGGCAATGCTATGGATTTGCGATTTAATGCACATGGCATCTGCATCCAGAGGTAATAAATACAATACTTGGAAATTAACTGATCATCTATATAACTACTTCTGTTCTCAAAAGTACACCAAATATGGTAGATTCATAAGTATTGTGTCAGTTTAAGGGGAAAGGACATTAGTCATTATAATTCCTGAACTGTCTCCTAACAAAGGATGGGGAGGCATAGCTACAAAAATTAAGAAGTTTATCCTCGAAAACCCAGTCAACGTAGTTGTGCAGAATCCTCAAATCCAGGAGATCATATATGCAGCAACAACTAACTAGAGCAAATGGCAACCTAAGCAGGGGAATTTCACTTTCGTACATCAAAGTCGGCGTATCAGCATCCCTGGATTTATTGCTTTAATAGATAATGACACTCTCAGCATATGTTTGGTTGGATCCTTTGCTGGGAAGACAGAAGTTCCTGCTAGGTCGGAGCTAAGAAGATGGGTCGTAGATAGATGGAAGTTACCTTGCGGCATCCAAATTTATGACCTAAACAAGAAACAGTTTCTTTTTGAATTTCCCAATAAGAAGATGGCATAACAAGTTATGCTTGGGTGTGGAGATGGAAACAAGAACCCATCAAACTGTTTTGGTGGTCGTCGGAGGCCACCTGCTCTCTGGCAAGTCTCGTTAGTGAGTCTTTTTGGATTAGGGTTATCGGTTTACCTTTATATTTATGGTCAAATGAGGTCATGGAGGAGATAGGGATAAAATGCGGCGGATGGGTAGAAACAGAAAAAGAAACGCTTCTCATAAACTATCTGAAATGGGCAAGAATCAAAGTAAGAGGGCCAATTGACAAAATTCCCAAATGCATTGAAGTGGAAAACAACGGTCTGGTTTTTTCCATGCCAATTTGGTGTGAATCTACTCCGACGGTGACTGTTGATGGGAGGATTATTGAGGATAGGGATTCTAGGGCTATGGTATGTGTACAGTCACATCTGGTGGCAGAAGATATAGGGGCTAGGGTGGCTGGTCACGTGGGAGAGCATGGGGAAGTGTCACATTTTAGAATTGGACAACTAAAGGGGCATGCATAGCACGTGGAGGCTATTGTTGTTGCTGGAACAAACTCTGGGGCCGAAGACTCAAGTTTGGGCATGGTTCAAAGGCCATTTATATTGCAGAAAGGAATTGGGACAGAATTAACTTTGAGTAACCCACAAAAGCCCAGCCTTGTAATGACTAGTTATGGGGGAGAACAAAAGGAGTCATCTAATTCCAAATTGGTATTGTTGCTAGGGAATGCTGAGCACGTGGAGGATTTAGTTTTAAATGGATCGTCTCCTGATTTGGGCCGGGCCCAAAGACAGGAAATTGAGCTTGACCAAATTTTCTGCTCTTTCACTCCTTTAGAGCCCATACCACTGAATATAGTGGATTCTTTCCTCGTTGAGATCAAAGTTATCCAAGCTTCGCAGTCATGCAATTTTTTATCAATGGTGGATTCAGCCGAGGTTGCAAAAGAAGATGCTCATATTAGTTATCAGAGTCAAAATCTTCTTCGAATTTTGAAGGAAACGAAGAAACTTTCTATGATGCAAGGCCGGATATCGAGGGAACGGGCATAGAAAACTAAGAAAATGTTGGGCTACAATTAATTCAAGTATAACAATCTCATCACTGGCCAATTGAAGATGTCCAACAGCTAGATGTTCAAATTCAGATGGCTGAGTTAGAAGTTTTATTATGGGTTCAACAAAATGTCATGAATCTAAGCAAGCCGTTTGGGGTGGACTTTCAGGAATTTTAATGGGAGGCCTGGTCTCTATTCATAAAATTGGACAAGAAGAGGCACAAGAAGCGAAAGGAAACTAGTGGCTCTAACCCATCTACCCCAAAACAAAAGGGGGTGAATGAAGTCAAGAATCTATAATTTGTCATCAAATTGAAAGAAAGTGGATCAAGGAGCAGGGGAACAAACTACTCTACTAGTTCTTGATGAAGGTACAAATTATTTCATGGAACGTGAGGGATTTGAATGACTTTGAAAAGAGAAGGGTGATAAAATCTTTAATGCAAGAATAGAGAGCAGATCTCTATTGTTTTCAAGAAATAAAGATGGAAGGGGAGTATGACGCGATGGTTAGGTCTTTTTGTAGCAACAGATCGGCAAACTATGTAGATTTAGAGTCTAATGGGAGGAGCGGAGGTATTCTAATTATGTGGGACAAAAGGGTGTGGGCCGGGGAATTAGTTAATACTAGGTTACATTGCCTCTCCTGTAAAATTTCTTCTCTGAATAGAAATTTCTCTTGGTTCCTTACTGGGGTCTATGCCACAAACTGTAGAAGGGAGAGAGAGTAGCTTTGGTGGGAGATGGATGCGATTAGAAGAGTTTGTGAAGGTGCTTGGGTGGTTTGTGGCAATTTTAACACAAATAGATATGCTACTGAAAGGAAGAATATCAGGGGTATTACCAGAGCTATGAAGGATTTTTCAGAAATTATAGAAGATCTAGAGCTTGTTGACCCTCCTTTATTGGGAGGTAGGTATACTTGGGATAGGGGAAAAAATCATGATTGTTCGTCAAGAATCGATAGATTCTTGTTTTCAACTGAGTGGGACGAGGAGTTTAACAATATTAAGCAATCTCTTCTTCCTAGAATTATCTCTGATCATTGCCCTATTTCTTTGAAATGTGGGGAATGAGATTTCTCAAAATCTGATTTCAAATTTGAGAATTGGTAGATGGAAGTGGAAGGGTTTAAGGAGAGGGTGGCAGGATGGTGGAATTCATGTGAGATCACTAGAAGGTGTAACGACCCGATCGGTCGTTTTGAGCTCTAGCGCATCGTTCAGCAGTTGGAAGTCATGAACAACTTCATTTCAGATATTGACTTGTGCGTATGGTCAGAGTTGAATTTCGGGAATATCGGAGTCAAATTGGAAAGAAAATTTTCATTGCGCCAGCCTTAAGTTGAAAAAAATGGCTAAGATTGGAATTTTGAGCAAATGACCTCGGAATCGGGATATGAAAGTTCCAGCAGGTTCGTATGATGATTTCGGACTTAGGCGTATGTCCGTATTTGGTTATGGATAACCCGCGAGCATTTCGGCATATATTGTTAAAGTTAGTATTTTAGAAGAATTTCATAAATTTGGGTTGGAAGGCATTTCAGTGTTATATATGTCCGTTTGGGATTCCGAGTCTGGCAATAGCTCCGTATGGTGATTCTGGAGTTGGGAGCACGATCGGAAGTGAATTCGGATGTCCGAAGGTCATTTTGAAGTCATTTGGCTAAATATAGAAATTTGAAGGTTTTTGAGAAAATTCGATCAGAAGTGAAAATTTTGATATCGGGGTCGGAATGCGATTCCAAAAGTTGGGGTAAGTCCGTCATGTCGAATGTGACTTGTGTGCAAAATTTGAAGTCATTCCGGAATGATTTTGGTAAGGTTTGAGACACTTAGTCTCTTTTAAGGAAGCTTAAGTTGGAAAAGTCAACCAAATATTGACTTATGTGTTAGAGGGATCGAAATGCAAAATTTATGATTCGGATAGCTTCGTTAGGTGATTTGGGACTCAGGAGTGTGTCCGGAATATTTTTGTGATGATCGGTGTAGAATTAAGCTTGAATTGGCAAAGTTAGTATTTTGACGATTTTCGGTTGATAGGTGAGATTTTGATCCGAGGGTCGGAATGGAATTCCGAGATTTGTTGTAGCTTCCTTATGTCATTTTGGACTTGTATGCAAAATTTGAGGTTATTCAGACGTGGTTTGGTTGGGTTTTTGATCAAAAATGGAATTTGGAAGTTCTTGAGATTCATTGGCTTGAATCCGATGATGATTTGATATTTTGATGTTATTTTGGGTATTCTGAAGGTTGTGACAAGTTTGAATGATATTGTGGAACATGTTGATATAATTGGTTAAGATCCCGAGGGCCTCGCATGGATTTCGGAAGGTTAACAGAATGGAATTCGGACCCAAAAGAAAAGAAAAAGGTGCTGCAATTTCTGCTGCTAAGCTGTCTTTGGACAGCAAATGTGCACTCGTGGAGCGTACTTCGGAGGCCTATACCTTTTGATCTACAAGAAATTTTGAGATGATTCAAAAACAAAAATTGTAGCCCTTCGTTTCTAGTTTCCAGAAAGCTAAAGAAATCATAATTTGGACATCTTTAGATAGAGTTATGATCGATTGAAGTTGACTAATGAAGCAGTTTCTCCAGAATTTTCTGATTTCATGGAGCCTAGAAGCTCATATCTCGGGATATATAAAGAGTTAAATGGTGTACAACCTATCAAATTAAAGATCTTCGAGTCTAGTTTCTAAATCTTCAAACCGTTTGTCATTTGAATGTTTATACAAGACGTTATGGGTGTTTAAACAGAAGGTGTCCGACAAGGGAAAATTTTAATAAGATGTACAACTTGTATAACACAAGTACAAGGTACAACTCGATGAAGCACAGACAGATTCTTTAAACACGGATTTGGCTTATTTCTTTCATTTCTTTCATTTGGCTTGGATGATTTTGGAGAGAATTTCAAGGGGGGATTTCATCAAGCATCAAAGGTGAGTTGTTTCTACTTATTTCCAAGTTAAATACATGACTATTATGTGAAATTAACCTAGAAATTCATGGAATTAAGCCTAAAATTGATGAACTAGGGCTTGGGATTTTGAGATTTAAATATGGAATTTGGAGGGTCAAATGGACTCTGATTTTGGTAAATTTGATATGTACGGACTCGTGGCGAGACGAGGAATCCGATAATATGAATTTTTTAATTTTTCGAGAAGTGGGCCCAGGGCTCGAGTTTTGCTAGTTTCGAGATTTCTGCTATTTCTCGATTGTTTTCGATTGGGTATTGTTCCCTTAGCATATTCTGATGTATTCGCTCTGATTTTGGTTAGATTCGACGCGCGTGGAGGCCGGTTTGAGGGGCAAAGGCGTCGCGAGCTAGGGATTTCGCCGTTCGAGGTGAGTAATACTTGTAAATGATATCCTGAGGGTTTTAAACCCTGGATTTGCACATCATAGTGCTGTATTGAGGTGACTTGCACGCCGGATATGAGCATGGGGTAGAGCATTGTTGGGGATTGTGACTTGGTCCATCCCGGTTGTTAATTTTTACCGCGTACTTGACTGAAACTACTTGTTATCATCATAATTTGGGCTGATTGCCATGTTAGGGCTTCGTGCCAACTATGTGAATCCTTCAGGGATTGATATCACTATTTTCGCATGATTTTTGTATACTATTTGATCTCGGTCCAGGGTTTTAATACTGATTTGCAAACTCAGCCATTTTTCTAAGATTTGAAAACTTAAACAATATTTTATTGACGTTTTGAGCTGAGAACTGTTATTTTAATATTGCCTAGGTGGCTTATGTGCATTTCTGGACTGAGCATGGATCGAGCTGCGCACCGCAGCAGTGTTATAGTGATTTCTGGATATATGGTTGGCTCGGGATGCACGCCGCAGTGGTACTGTATTGATATTGAGGCCGAGGGCCTGGTTGATGCAACGAGATGGCTTGATTATTGCGCTTGGGCTGAAGGAGCCCTTTCGGAGTCTGTACACACCCCCAGTGAGCGCCGTCGACGTTAAATATATGGTTGGCTCGGACTGCATGCCACAGTGGGTACCTGAGTGTACCAGTCATTTGCATTGCATTGCACTCATGCATTGGTTCCTGGTTGTATTATGTGTCATGACATTCAGCATCCGCATTCCATTGGCATCCATGCTACTTCTTGCACTGTTTACCAGATACCCTGGTGTTATTTGTTAATGGAGTGTTGTGCCCGAGGGGCTGACTTATGTGCTGACTTGCACTATCTCTTTTGCATTCATTTGCTTAACTGTTGAAAAAGATATTTTTCAAAAGAGGTTTTTAATTGAGCCCAGATATTTTCTAAAGGATTTCATGGTTTTACTATTTTCTCAAAGGGTTGCACTGTTCTATATAGCATGATGGAGTGCCTTACGTGATTTCTTGCTGCTTAGTTATTATTTACTTTTATTGCTCATTGAGTTGGAGTACTCACTTTACTCCCTGCACCTCACATGCAGTTGCAGGTATTGTTCACCCGGTAGCGGGTTAATAGCTGATTGAAGGTATTACTACTGTAGTTGAGCAAGGTGACCGCCAGCATTAGCGGCACCGGACATCGTCTTTTGATTCCAGATTTTACTGTGTATATTATTGGCCCTGTAGTTGTGTTCAGACTTCTTTAGATGCTCGTGACTTGTGACACCTCGGTCGGGTTGTGTTGGGTTGTAAATACCGATTATTATTGTCATTAAGTTATATTTATCCAATCATTTATGTTTAATAATTTTAAAAGAGGCATTGTTATTCTGTTGGCTGGCCTTGTCTTCACGAGAGGCACCATCACGATCGGGTTGAGAGTTGGGTCGTGACAAGTTGGTATCAGAGCCTAGGTTACTAGGTCTCATGAGTCATGAACAGGTTTAATAGAGTCTCACGGATCGGTACGGAGACGTCTGTATTTATCCTCGAGAGGCTGTGGAACCTTTAGGAAAACTTCACATTCTTGGAATTCTTATCATGCATACTTGATTCAGCTTGAGATATAACTCTTGAAATTCCTTCCACATGTCTGTATGCGCACATGATCGCTCAGTATTACATGTGCCTTTGATGGTTTGTGATTTCCCGATCGAGGGGTGAGATGTAATCTTCGTGAGTATGTTGGGCCAGTCTTGAGGACTTGAGGCCGGATCTTTCCTATGGCTTGAGCACTGAGTGCTGATTGTGTGAGTAAGTGTTTTGAACTTATATGTTCGGTATTGTCCTTGTTAGCCGGAATGGCGGCTGGGTATCCATGTGATGAGTATATTAGTACTGCGAGACGTATCTATATGACTTGGTAGTGATGAAGGATTCTGGTGGATAATAGAGAACTGATAAGTGATTCGTTTCCTGTTGTGATTTGATATGTAGCCAGAGTTATGGGCGAGTGAATAATCTTTTCATGTCTCCTGTTTGGAGTGAAGTATATTTCATGTTACAGTATGAGTTTAGACTCAGGAAGACTAAGTGATTGTGTAATGTGTATGACGATGGAAGGTATACAAAAATGTTAATTGGAGACAAAGCAAGTGGGTTATCTCATGCGGAATAATCTACGTAGGCGTGTTCCTTATAATGTTGAGTAGAGAGTTTCTTTTCTACTAACAGGGTATATGTGTTGAGATTTGAATTTGACTCTAATTGAGAAAGTTGAGTTGATTGTCACGAGAATGAAGGTGATCTTAGTAGTGGAATTGAGGTATTTTAAGGTCTGTGTTACCTAAGCTTGTGAAGAATTTTTGTTGAACTAGCTGTAGTAATATGGCAATATTCTTGAGTTTGATGACCTGCGTGGCCTGGTTGAATTAGAGGAATTTAGTTCTGATAGCTTGATTAGGAGAAAATGGATTTCCAAGTGTTCTTGATGGTTTCTACCATGGTTTAAAATAGATACTTTCTACAGGTATGGGGAACGTGTTGTGTATTGTGAGTTCCTGTATATTTCTTCATTATTGATGGGGTACGAAGGTTTTGGAGCGAGGTTCTGTTTAATGTGGGGTTTCCTACTGGTACTTGGTTGGTTTGAGTGGTTATGGTGATCGAGAATGGTGTTGCGAGTATACGAGTTGTGTAGTATGTTATGCGATTATATCTAGGGTTATTATTATGGCTTGACACAGTTTGTTCGGACTTATACAGTGTGTATGTGAGATTCGGGTCTTGAAGAGAATTCTGGATGCTAGAAATTAGGCTCCAAGGATTTTGGGGTAAGGTTAAAGTAATGTTTATTATTCACTACAATGGGTTTAATGTGTTTCAGAATAATTGATTCTAATTTTTTTTTTATGAATTATATGCTCTACCGGTATGAGGGTTCGTTATGTGCTATGAAAAAAAATATTTATGAAATTTATTGAGAAGAAGAAAGAAAGGAAATTGAAAACTGCAGTTAGCACAACGTGAAATATTTAAACCGGGCTGCAAGCCGCGGTGGAGGTTATGTAAGGACGAGGTCCTTGTGGTAAATATTTATGAGTTTAAAGTTTCCTTTTGTAAAGTTTAATTCGTACGATAATATTAAAAGGGAGTCCTGCCAGTTAGGTTGATTTGATAAGTCTTGTATATTTTATGTTTATATTCAGCCATTTT
>MU671256.1:5852-22008 GCA_026770625.1 Nicotiana glauca | reverse complement strand
TATATATTATCAAAACAACATAAAAATGTGATTATTTAGGGCGTGATTATAGTCAAATTCACCTATTATCAGTATACCAGCCAATCCTCCTATTTCTTCTAGTAAGGTGTCATTTCAATGTCCCCGAAGCGGAATACGGACCTCGCACAATCCCAAAACAAAGTAGCAGCTTCTATGATCTTGTTGTTGGCTTGGATTTCCAGGAGGGAAGGTAGGTTTCCCAAATATTTCCAGACAAGAGTCTGATCACTGGAGTGAAAATCTTTCCACCAGCTTAGCATTTTTGGGTGGATGTTGGTGACCATGACAAATCTGGGGACTTTGTGCCTCATATTTCTGCAAGACAAATAAGGTTAGGCCCTTACCCCCATCAACAATTGGCATAACAGCATTTAGTTCTCCAAATAAATGCACAGAACATGACGGTGTCCGTTTGGGTTTTAGGGAAACCTAGTGGACTTTGGACAAGGCCATCTTTAAGAGTCATTATGCGGACAATATAACTGACTTGGCTAGGTTTTACCATGATGCATGAACAGTTAAATAGAGTAACGTTTCTATGGGGTTTTAGACTGTCACCCTCGAGAGGACAACTCAAGGGGTAAAGGCACGGAATAGTCGACTACACCATTGATCGACTAGTTTTACAGCAAATATGCCTTTTTTGGATTTTGGGGTGATAATATCGGAAGAATGCTACCACTCATTATTAGCGTTGCTATGGTATTTGTTTGGCACGAGTGGAATATGATGTTGAGCATAATTATGCAATAATTAAAGACATGTTGTCACGTATTTGCACGTTAAAAAGGCAGTAAATACAACAGTTTCATAATTTAAAGCAGTAGTAAAGGAAAGTAGAAAAGGAAAGAAACAAAAGACAAGTGAGTTGCGCAATTGAAAAGGGTATAGAATGCTTAAACGAATTAAACAAGTAATTGCACATAAAGGAGCATAAATTCACAATCATAGTCTGAAATGGTAAAAGCCTAATTATCCCCAACGGAGTTGCCATGCTGCCGCGCCCCTTTTTTCTCGCGAAATCAGGTTTATGACATTTTGGTATGGGACAACTCGTTCCTTTTGGGAACTGGGTTTGCATTTGAAGTCACCACCTAATGATTAAGGTGCATTAGGACACCAATAGAGATTCAACTCTAAGCTTGTCTGAATAACCAGAGATTGGGTAAGAGCTTGAAACTATCCCAAGGGGAAAGTGTTAGGCACCCCTCAGGATCCACTACTGTGGTTCCCGGTCAGACAGTTATTATGAATTTGAGGTGCAATTAACATGTAAGCAGATAAGGCTCAAATAAGAGGGGATTTTAATACATAATGGTTCATAAGTAGACAAAGTTTGAAGGAACAATTAAGAGAGCTGATTTTTAAATAAGGAATTACAATGCTAAAAGAGAATAAAGAATAAAGGAAGGAGATCCTAGGTTTATTAAAAATATGGATCACATCAATGCAATACCCGGTAATCACTCCTCAAGAGAAGGGCTACACGTGGTATTAACGCACCGGTCATCATATCCATATATACCTTTCCCACCCCATGAAGGTATTAAAGCACGGATTGGTCTCGATTACTTATTGCATGCTATTTCTCGTCTTCCTATCAGTCTTGGAGGCACTCAGGAGTACTAATCCTAAAAGGGAGGGATGTTAGGCTTATTTGAGGATTCAAAGGTAAAAATTCTAAGGCAACATACAAAGCATATAAAGATTGCACATTAGAGGGAAACACATAAACATAGAAGGCTCAAGCATACCTCCTCCAAACACAATCAATCCAATAGCATGACTTAAACAAATGGGTAAGGTCTGATTCTAAAAACATACTTGAGGGAAGAGGAGATTATTGTATTGCAGCAGACCTGGCTTATTACATGACTCAGTTAGGAAACAAAATTGGGCCTGCCTACTGATTGTAACACTTAAACAAATACCAAAGGCAAGTTCAATTGTATTTTGTATTGCCTAAAGTTTGCCTAAGTGTTTAGACGAGGTCTTATAGGCATGATATCTACTTAGTTCAGAAGGTGGTAGGACAGTAGAACTTGAACGAGTTATTTAAAGCCCTATAGGCAAGCCTACTAAACCTTGTTAAGCAAGGGAATCAGATTATTGAAAAAGAGGTTCAGAATGGACTCAATTAAATTAGACTGGTTACAGATTCTGCAGGTGATAGTACTATTATTACCGATTCTTATCTCTAGGAGCACGATATTTAACATCGACTGTGAATGAAGCGAATCAAATTTATTTAAGAGTCCCTATAGGCATGATTTCTATGTGTTGCTGATTTTAGATCCTGACTGTCGACGCCCCCTTTTTCCTTGCAAACTCGGGTGTACGACATTTGGGAAGACAACTCTATTCCCATTTGGGAATTGGGTTTTTGGATTTGAAAAGTTGCCACCTAATGATTAAGTGAATTAGGAAACTAAGGGTTTTGAGTTGGAAAACCAGAGTTCGGGTAAGGGATAGAAATTATCTCGAGGGGAAGGTGTTAGGCACCCCTCAAGATCTACTATTGTGGTTCTCGACCATGTTACAATTATGACTTTATAGATAAGCAATTAGGGCTCAAATAAAGGGGATTGCACACAAGTTTAGAACTCATTTGAGAATAGATAAGACAGAATTTTGTGAAAAAAGGATTCAAATAACTTATCGAGAAACGAGTAAGAAGAGGAAAAGAAACACATAAAGGGAGGGGGGTCCTAGGTTTGTAAAATACATGGATCATCCACACAACACTGGTAGCCAATCGTACGTATGGTGTTATCGCGTGATCATCATCTCCATGTCTACCCTTCCCACCCTGTTAAGGTATTAAACGCGGAATGGTATCGTTACTTATTGCATGCTATTACTTGTCCCCATCCTATTAGTCCCAAGGCATTTGGGACTACTAATCCTAAAGGGGAGGAAGTTGGGATTTTCAGAGTTAAAAAAAGGATAAAAATCTAAGGTGACAATCAAAACACATAAGCAGTTAAAGGGGAGCTAGTAGCAATTACGGACTCAAACAGGCCTCCTCATTTAAAGAAACAAATTGTTTAGCACGACTTGCAAACACTGGTTAAGTATTTAATTAAATTTAACGCAGGAAGGGTGGTTGATAAATCATATATTTTCAAATAAGAAGTCCAAATTAGGCTTTCATGCTGGTTGTAATTATTAAAGACTGGTGTAATTGGTTAATGGCCTATAGGTTTGCCTAGGTGATGCTCACAATCATGGTATCTAACATTGCGAAAGCCAGGCTGATTTTAAAGAAAGGTTACTGATTTAAGAGACAACAAAATCTGCAAATTTAAATGACATTTTACTACTGATTTTAAACTTGCAAACGAGCTAGATGATTCAGATTCATTTAGTTATCCCTATAGGCATGCTTTTCTACGCGTGATTAATTTAGGACATTTGTAAGAGTGCAGGGATCCTATAGGCATGGTACCTAGCATTCATTTGTTATTTTTTTAACCTATAAACGGTTTGCCTAAGGTGTGCATGCAAAAACGCAGAAACTTATAAACATGATTTCTAATGCAAATGAACAACTTATAGGTAGGATATCTATATGCAGTAATGAATACCTTATAGACATGATTTTAATGCAAATGATCAACTTATAGGCAGGATATATACATGCTGTAATGAATGGATTTATAGGCATGCTGTTTATATGCAGTAATGAATAGATTTATAGGCATGCTGTTTATATGCAGTAATGAATAGATTTACAGGCATGCTGTTTATATGCAGTAATCGACTTATAGGCATGATATCTAATACAAATGAACAACTTATAGGCAGGATATCTACATGCAGTATTGAACTTGTAGACATAATATCTAATGCAAATGAACAACATATAGGCAGGATATCTACATGCAGTACTGAATGAATTTATAGGCATGATATCTAATGCAAATGAACAACTTATAGGCAAGATATCTACATGCAGTACTGAACTTATAGACATGATATCTACCCCATATGCATAGCATGAGAGTCCCTCTCCCATTTTACTATATACCCCACAGTTATTACAAATTATTGCAACTTTGAACGAATCCAGAAAATAACTAAACAAATTACATCAAAAATTACAACTCCAACCAAGGAGAGCCTAATTTAGACTCCTAGTCTGACATACGGAATAAACCAACTTCCAAGGACCAGATTTTCCAAAGCCTTTCTCTTATTTGGGATGTGTCAAAGTTCCAAGGAACTTCAAGAGTTCCAGGCAATGCTTACACCCCAAATATCAATATAGGGTCACAGTGTAATATGAAAAGGCCAGCCCTCAAATTTCCAAGTTTAGAGGGAATTCAAGGTCCCAAGGCAAGGCTCATAGGAGGGGGGCAGAACTTAGAGACTAGGAGTAAGTGTAAGTGCAATGAAAGGGATTTAGGGTGAGTCCAGGGCAGGCTGGTGGTCATGCCCAGCAATAAGGATGCTGGCACACCCCTGACCAGCCTGTCAGCCTTAGAATTGGAGAGGTAGGACTTTGTTGAAGGTCAGGTTCAGCCCTGGACAGCAATTGGGATGCTGCTAGGCCATACCTTAACTCAGCACACATAGAGGAATGGGGTATGGGGCAATTGTTCATACTAGCAGCAAGATACAAAGAAAGAGCAAGCAAGAGCATGTAGGTATTTCAAAATTAGCTTTACAGAGAATTGAAAACAGACATGTATACAAGAACTATAAATAAACATATTAGAATGACACTGAAATTAATTTTAGGACATACTAGTTGCAAAGAAGAAAGTAAATATAAGCAGTAGTCTTGTAAAAGCCAAAGTACAGTCAAGAAGCAAGAATACTATAAGTTCAGAAGAGAATTGTTATTTTTAGTATGCTTAATCGTATGTAGTGTTGAAGGAAGTCATGTATTTATAGTGCAGAAAAGAAGCAGAAATAGGTAAGAAAATAGTTTGAAAATCAATCACATAAGGTTTCCCTTTAATTAAGGGATTCTAATTTCGAACGGGCAAAGTAAATAAGGAAAGAGGTTAATTAAACACTTTTCAAAGGAGTGCAAGAAGGGGTAAATACATAATAGTTATTTAAGGGAAAGATTTTGACAGTCAACAGTTGTATAATTAAGGAAAGAGAATCAATTAACAACCAATGAAATTAAAGTTACAGGCTTTGCTCGAATGAACCAAGTCAAGAAAAGGCAAAGAGAGGTTTTACTTAAAAGAATTAGCAACAATCAAATAACCCCAAAAAGATTCTGATTCGAACATAAGTTGGAAAGCCTTTTTGAAGAAAGGTTTTAACACACATATAAAAGGGACTGTCATGCTAATCAGAAGAGTCTACTATAGAAGAATTCAGAGTCATACACAAAGGGGTTCAAACTCAGTACATGGATCCAAAGTGAGTTTGAGAGAGTCTAGGGCTCAAACAGAGCCCTAGTCTAAACACACAAGACCAAACTCGTCAAAAACCCCAAAATCCTAGGGTTTTTGACTTGAATCAGATGCAAAGAAGACAAAATGAGGGAACAAGCAAATACAGTAGAAAGTTTAAAGCGAATAGAGTAAGGAAATTAATTCAAAACATAATGAGAGAAAAAGAAACACTAGAGGAAAACATGCTTAAGTAGGTATTCTGGAGGAAACTTAAAAAGGTAAAAATAGTAAGAACACTTAATGAACACAGTAGAAGAATATAGTAGGCGAGATCATAGTGGAAGCAGAGCATAGTGAAAAGCATACAAGCACATAATGTAGAAAACACAGTAGAGGAACATGCATGGTAAAAGAAGAACATAAGAAAATAGTAGAGACAAACATACACAAAGAAAAGGAAAAGAAAAGTCAGAAAAACACTTAAGCATTTTCAAAAACCCTAAATCAGAAAGAAGTGACTTTGAAAGTAAAATTTTTAAAGAAAAGTTGGGGAAATATTCTTAAAACTCAAAAATAGAGCATGAATACAAACATATCTGAAGAGAATCAGAGAAAGACCTCGAACAGCTAGGGTTTCAAATGAACCCTAGAATGAGAAAGGCTTGGAAAAGGTCCGATCTAAGTCGGATAAGGCTGGAAACAGGCTCAAGAGGCTAAGATATGCCAGAGCCAAGCCGGAGATGGCCGGAACCTCAAGTCGGCGGAGGTCTGAGTGGAGACCTTCGAGGTCTAGCCTCAAATCTTCGAGTACCAGGCACATAGGAGCAATATGAGATGAGTATGATGTTTCCATGGCCTGAGAAGCCATGGATTCCGGTGAGAATCGATGGCATTAGGGTTAGTTTGGGTGGCGGCGGCTAGGTTTTGATGGAGGTTGCAGAGAGGATTGGACATAAAGGGAGATTCAAGGGCAGCGGGTAAAGGGAAATTGATGTTCTAAACGTCAATACCACACAAGAGGGGGGTTATTTGTGTGGTACCTAATTTTCTCTAGAAGAGCCTGGTTCTTCCAGCTGTTCTAACTACTACTGTTTGCGGAATTAAAATACAAAAATAAAGAACACTGAGATTTTTACGTGTAAAACACCTGGCTCAAAAGGTGAAAAAACCACGACCTACTACTCAATAGGATTTTCCCAAACATCCACTAAACTCAATGAGCCAAAAAAAACATTTACAGAACTCTTGTAAACCTAAGGATTAACTCTAATCCCAGTATGGAACGCAACCTCATCTGTTGCGACACCTTCAAGTTAACTCTAACTTGAATACTCAAAATACCTAATACAATTGCTTCTATGAAAGCTGGAAAGGTACAATATTAAATCATCTACTACAATTGAACTAGAATAAGAATAAACATAATGGAACTGGTTCTTCTATCTTGTTCAAGTAGCTGCAGGCGTGCACACTTGATCTCACATAAATTGATTGCAAAATAGTCTTGATCTTTGCTCTCAATTTTTCTTAACTTCAGCGTATGTGCATACCTGTAAAAGAGAACAATTCAATTATTTATTAGGTTAGTAATCAGAGTTTGATCGTGACTCAATTTCTGATCCTCCATTGAATTTGAGTCCTAGGCCAATCCAAACTCCAACCCTTATCCCGATGTGGTCTCTTCTCATAAGGAGACTTCTTCTCCTTATCCCATATGCAATCTTTTCGATCAGTTCAGAAGATATTCAGAAGATATTGCTGCTTGATCCCAAAGACTTATCTTCTTCACGTGCATCTCATGTGCATGGGCCATAACCACTTTGTCTCCTAAAATGGACCTGGTCCTTCACTGAGTTCATTTGTCATTCTTCAAAACTTCAACTGAGCTTGGGCCAACAAATTCCCCCTTTTTTATGATAACAAACTCTGTGCTTTTACTGATCAGACAACTTGTGGAACTTAGCTAAATTATCAACACTTGAAAAATTTAACTCATCATAAAGGGCCAGATTTAATTAGGTCACAAACATCACTAGTTTAGAAAATAAACACAATTTCTTCTTAAGCACAATATCTTCCCCCTTTTGTCATTATCGAAAAGTTTCATAAAGATGTGAATCCCAGAATATTAATTATTACTCATGGCCACTGGGGCAACTGCAAGTGAAAGCATGCTTTAGTTAATCAAAAATCAACTTGACAAAAAAATAACTATTAAGATCAGAATCATCATAAAACAAGAGAAATGCAAATTGTCATTGATAAGGCAGTGCTTCTACAAGACAGTCCACAAAAAAAAGAACAAAAACAACCAACCATGAGCAAAAACAAGAAAAATCCCTAATCTGGGTCACTGGGGTTGACTAGACTGGTTCAAGGACAGTGCTGGAGGACCTAAGGCTTGGAGGAACTAGAGGGTTGGGATTGGAGAAGATTGAGCATTGTTTGAAGCATCCCTTCACCCTTTTCCTTTTCTTTTGCTAGCTCATCTTTCAGGCTATTCCTTTCATTTTCAAGTTCAGCAACTCGAGCCTTTAGCCTAGCAATCTCAGCATCCTTTGTCCCACACTCTTGAACCAAAGCCTTAACCTTGCTATTCACTGGAGTCTTCTAAGATGAACCAGGTTCAACTGGGGCTACACTGAGGAGATAGTCACAAGCTTACAGGGTTTTGATACCAAAATAGTCCTTGCTGGAGTCCATCTCTCATTTCTTCAAGGGAACATTCAACCTATCCAGCACAAGTAGTCAGTATGAACCCATAAGGAGTAGCATGAGCCTTAGAGCCATTTATGACCCTGTCCAGCAGCTTGACAATGAAGGCAGGCCAGTTTATTTGCTTTCCTCTCACAAGGCATTCCAGAAGAACCAAGTCCATGTAGTTAGCAGTATGCCTCCTCTCCTGTCTGGGCAACAGACACTTGTTCACAAATTCAAATAGCACCTTGTGCTCAGGCTGCATCTCACTCTTCTGTACAAATCTTGCCTCTAGCACATCTTCAGCGGACTCAGTATCACAAAAGTTCCTGGTGATTTGGTGAGAACTAGGAAGATCATCTAGACAAGGCCACCTCTGCCTAGTGTAGTCATCATAGCCTTCACATGGTATGTCCAGAATTGTCCCCAATTTAGGTGCATCAAATTGCACCTTCACTCCCCTAATCACACTGGTGACTTCCCTATTTTTCACAGTGGCATTTGCCATGAACTCGATCAGCTCCTTTCTGGCCAGCCTTCCATCCAGTTGAAGAACCATGTTCTTCCAACCTTGTGCAGCTAGAGCATCCACCAACCTAATCATGCCAGGCTCCCCCTGGTCTTTCAGCAACCTCCCCTTTAGAATCTTTCTCCTGCCAAAGATGGCAAATCGATCTTTTTCCTTTTCAGACTCCTCCTCTTCTTCTTCTCCACTCCACTCTTCTTCTTCTTTATCAGTAACTTTTACTTGTTTTCCCTTTACTGTAGACCTAGTTCTTTTGGCCAAAGAGGGTTCAGCAGATATAGATTTTGATGACTTCTTTGCAGGAGTCTTGGTTCCTTTTGGTTTGACAATGGGAACCTCCACAGTTGTACTTCTCTCTTGATGGACCAGTTCCATCTCCTCCTCCTCTTCTTCAGCAGCCTCAGAACTTTCCACAACCTTTTCTTTTCCTTTTTCCTTCTTCTTTTTCTTGCTTGCCTCTAGGGCTTTCTGCAATTCAGCCTCACTTTGCCTTACCCTGCTTCTAGTAGCTCTCACCTTTGGTGCTGAAGTGACAGCAGACTTAGGAGATGACACCTTGCTTTTCTTTGTTGGCTTAGAGGCAGTTGGAGCCTTTTGAGAAGAAGCTTTACGCTTTTTGGGATCATAGCTTGCTCCAACTTTCTTCAGAATGTCAGCCAAGGTTTCTTCCACAGATGGACTAGGTGCATCTTGTTGTTCACTCAGGTGCACAAGGCCTTCAGCAGCCTCCCCAGATTCAGTTCCCCCTAGCATGTTGCCACTCTCCTCATCTCCTCCACAAATTGAAAGAATTTTCCCTTTATTTTTTTTCCCTTCCTCTTCAATTCTCCCTCACTTACATCTCTCACAGATCCCACCAACACAAACCTATCATCTACTTTGTCTACCACATCAGAAAAAACATAGCATGTATTTACCTCTTTAGGGTTTTCTTGATTCTTTTCTGATTCAGAAGACCCACATTCTTCTCCATCACTTGCAGAGACAAAAGCTTCAGACTCGGAGCCCGAGTCAGATGATTCCTTTTTACAGTTTTACCTTCTTTGACTCGCTTTCAATTTTTCGTTTAAGGCTTTTCTTAAAGGGTCAGAAGCTACAGTTTTCCTGGCCAACATTTTTTGCCGACGAAACCTAGGTTTTGGGGTTTCAATAGGAGGTGTTGATGATGAAGTATTAGGGGATAATGGTGGGGGAGTACTTGGGTTGTCTTGAGGGTTTGTCATGGTAGAGAATTTTCGGGAATTTTGGAAATTTTGGAGATGAAGGAGATGATTAGAGTTTTGAAGGAAGTGAGTGACCGTTATGAGTACAAAGAAGAGATGTGGTGTGTTTTTAAAGAGGGGTTATGATTAAGGCAATAACAAAATCTTTTTCGGTAGTCAAATAAGAGTCTAATCACATTAGAATTTCGGTCTCTTTAGAGATTAATGAGCGACGCTAGTTTTTAGGAAAAAATATCGTTTTAGTTAGACTCCTAGGATAATGATACTGGTTCAATGCTCAATGGATAAAATTTCTGGAAGTTTGGTATAACTAGGACTTCTGCTCATGATTGGTAATTTTATATTTCTAAATATGCAAAGTATAGAAACATACCTGAACTTTCTCATGAGCATATACTGATGAATCAGGTTCTTCAAGTAGAACTTCTCTTGATCATGCCTCAAAAGTCAGAATAGAAAGACTCTGTAAGAGATTAGTGAATCATATAAACACATGTCATATGAGTATACTAATTAAAGTATGAGACTGAGTAAGAATTAGTCTAGATATTTACATTGAATTAAGAACTCCTAACAAAAAAAAATCTTCATTTTATACATTTTTTTTCCATTGTGCATTCTGAACTGGACCTTTTTAGGTGATCTTAATCATCTCTAATTCCAACCATTTCCTTTAAAAGTTATCTCTACTCGGTTCTTTAGTAAATATGGCAGCTATTTGTTTATCAGTAGCACAGAATTCTATGGAGATTAATCCTTTCTCATAGTTATCTCTTAAGAAGTGGTGTCTAACATCTATGTGCTTGGTCCTTTTCTGATGAATAGGGTTCTTTGTCATACTTATAGCACTAGTGTTATCACAAAATATTAGAATACATCCCACTTCAATTCCAAAGTCTACCAGTTGTTGTTTGATCCATTGCAATTAAGCACAACAAGAAGCAGCAACAACATATTCAACTTCAGCAGTAGATAGGGCTACTGAATTTTTCTTTTTGGTAGCCCAAGACACAAGACATGACCCAAGAAATGTGCCATACATGAAGTGCTCTTCCTGTCCACTAAGAAACCTGCATAATCAGCATCAGCATATCCTACAAGATCAAAAGTACTACCTTTGGATACCAAAGGCATAGATCAGTGGTGCCTTTCAGATATCTCAATATCCTCTTGACAGCAGTCAAGTGTGACTCTTTTGGATTTTCCTGGAAACGAGCACAAAGCCCTACACTGAAAACAATGTCAGGTCTGCTGGTAGTAAGATACAAGTGTGAACCAATCATACCCCTATACAACTTTTGATCAACTGATGAACCAGGTTCATCAGCATCTAATTTAGTGGCAGTTGCAATAGGTGTATCTATTTCTTTGGAGTCCTCCATTTTAAACTTTTGATTAGTTCTTTTGTATACTTCTGCTGATGGATCATGGTCCCATTTGGGCTTTGTTTGATCTGCAAGCCTAGGAAAAAGTTTAGTTTGCCTATCATACTCATTTCAAACTCACTTCCCATTAATTTTGCAAAGTCCTTACTCAACCTCTCAGTAGTGGCCGCAAAAATTATGTCATCAACATATATTTTCACAACAAGTAGGTCTTTACCTTTTTCCCTTAAGAACAAAGTGCTGTCAATTTTACCTATTTTGTACCCATGCTCCAGTAGGAATTTTGATAGTCGTTCATACCAAGCTCTTGGGGCCTGTTTGAGCCCATATTGAGCCTTGTCTAGCTTGTACATATGCTCAGGACATTCCTTGCTTTCAAATCCTGAAGGTTGTTTCACAAACACTTCTCCCTTGAGGTAGCCATTTAGGAAGACACTTTTGACATCCATCTGATGGAGAGTGAATTCCATATGTGCTGCAAAGGCAATAAGAAGCCTGATTGCCTCTAGTTTTGCAACTGGAGCAAATGTCTCATCATAGTCTATTCCTTCCTCTTGGCTGTAGCCCTGAACCACCAGCCTTGCCTTGTTTCTTATAATAGTTCCATCTTCATCAAGTTTGTTCTCGAAGACCCATTTTGTACCAATGATTGATCTGTCCTTGGGTCTAGGAACTAGATGCCAGACTTGACTTCTTTCAAATTGATTAAGTTCCTTATGCATAGCATTGACCCAATCTGCATCCTGCAAAGCCTCAACTATATTTTTAGGTTCAATAATAGACATGAAATCATCAAAAGCACACAGATTCTTTAGTTGTGATCCTGTTTTGACTCTAGATGTTGGATTAGTGATAATGTTCTCAATGGGATGAGAACTTTGATACTTGTGAGGTTTTACAACCAACTGGCTTCTGCTGGATGTTTCAACAATTTGATGAGGAACAGGTTCATGGACATGTTTCTTTAAGGAGTTTATTTCAATTCCTCTTTGATTTCTTCCCTCTGTCAGGTTGCCCTGCAAGGAAGAACCTGTTCCATTGCCTGTTCCTCCTTCAGGTGTCACTTTGACCTGAGCTGATGCTTCAGCCAAGTCTTTGACCATTCCAATGGCTTCATCTTCATGTTCCTGCCTCTCAGAAAGAATGTTAGTTTCATCAAATACTACATGCACACTTTCTTCTACACACAGAGTTCTTTTATTTAAAACTTTATAAGCTTTGCTATGTGAAGAATATCCCAAGAATGCTCAACCTCATCACTTCTAGGATCAAACTTTCCTAGGGAGTCTTTTTCATTGTTGTGCACATAGCACTTGCAACCAAAATACCTAAGATGGGATATGTTTGGTTTTCTCCCCTTAAGTAACTCATAGGGAGTCTTCTCTACTATAGGTCTAGTCATGCATCTATTAATGATGTAACATGCAGTGTTTACAACCTCTGCCCAGAAGCTGTGAGGCAATTTACTAGATAGTAACATTGTTCTAGCCATATCCTCAAGAGTTCTATTTTTCCTTTCAAATACTCCATTTTGTTGTGGAGTCCTAGGGGCATAGAAATTGTGATCTATGCCATTTTGATCACAAAATTCAGCAAACTTAGAGTTTTCAAACTCAGTTCCATGATCAGACCTAATGGATGCAAGATGATTTCCTAATTGTTTATGAGTCTTCCTAACAAATGCAGAGAACGTGTCAAATGGTTCATCTTTGGAAGTTAGAAATAAAACCCAGGTAAATCTAGAATAGTCATCAACTAGCACCATTACATACTTTTTTCCACCCCTGCTCATGGTTCTCATTGGACCACATAGATCCATATGAACCAGTTCCAATGTCTTAGATGTACTTGCCATTTTCTTGAATTTGAAGGATGGCCTTACCTGCTTCCCCCTTGCACATGCCTCACAAACTTTGTCTTCCTTGAACTTGATATTAGGTAAACCTACAACCAAGTCCTTGGAGACTAATTTGTTTAGCTGATTTAGACTAGCATGACCTAGTCTTTTGTGCCATAGGAGGGGATCATTAACTAACACACTTAAGCAAGTGAGTTCATTTTCTGAAAGAGTTGACAAATCTACAATGTAAATATTGTTAACTCTTTTTCCCTGCAAAACAATCTTGTCAGTGGTAAGGTTAATCACAAAGCATTTGGTGGAGGTAAAAGCCACAAGGTTACCTCTGTCACACAATTGTGACACACTTATTAAGCTATATTTCAAGCCATCTATCAGGTAGACATTCTCTATGGAATGAGAATCTGTTTTGCCTACCTTTCCAACCCCAATGATCTCACCTTTCTTTCCATTACCAAAGGAGACATTACCTCCTTTTAAGTCCTCAAGTGAAAGGAACTGGTCCTTGTCCCCAGTCATATGTTTTGAGCAGCCACTATCCATATACCATATTTGGCTCCTCCCTTTCACTTGGACCTGCAAAAGGAAATCAGGGGTTAGTCTTAGGAACCCAAACTAGTTTGGGTCCCTTTCTATAAGCAAAAGGATGAATTAAATTCCTTCTTGCCCATCCTAGCAACTTATTCTTTTCTTTAACAAAAACTTTGTTCTTTTGACTGGCCATTTCTTTTGCATTACATTTATATTTGTAATGGCCAGTCTTACCACAGTGTGTGCAGATTTTATTTTCAGGAAGTGTAAGGTACTTGCTTTTTGGATCCCATTTAGGAGCTTGAGTCCCATATCCAAGTCCTCTTTTGTTACTGCTGTGATGCTCTTGCAACCAAGAGAGAGCATCAGAGGCTTTGTTCCACTTGCAAGTTCTGTCTAGTTCATGTTTTACCTTTCCTAGATCTTCTTTTAAGACTTTGATGAATTCATCTTTCCTGTATAATTCATCTTTCATTTTTCCCAAATTTTCTTCTAGAGTGAGATATGTGTGATCAGCTTTCTTCTTTCCTGTTCCTAATTTCAGTTTTAAGTTTTCAGACCTAAGTTCTAGGACACTGTTGTCAAGTTCAAGAACCTGGTTCTTCAACTCAGCATTTTTGTTATCACTCTCATTTGCCCTAGACTCTAGACTTTTGCATTTTGCTTTTAGGATCACACATTCCCTAGACAGAACTTCCTTCTCATTATTAATTATCTTAGACTCATCAATGAAGTCTATTAATAGCTCAGCCAGCCTTTCTTTAGACAAGAATTTAATCTTGTCTTTGAGATGAAGAATACTTACCTCTTGTTCATCATCTGATTCTCCGATGGCCATTAGTGCTTGCTCCTCCTCAGCTTCATCTTCTGAGTCTTCATCTGAAGTTTCTCCCCAAGCAGCAACCATAGCCTTGGTTGAACCTTTGTTTCTTTTTGGTTGAACATGTTCCTTCGTTCAGCTCTTTCTTTCTTCCACTCAATTTCCCATTGAGGACAGTTTTTGATCATGTGGTCAGTCTTACCACACTTGTAGCATCCCTCATTGGTCTGTTTCTCCGGAGCTCTTGATTTGTTGAAGTTTATACCTCTTGAAGAACTCTTTCCTCTCATCAGGTACTTCTTGAAATCCCTAGTGATCATAGCCATTTCATCATCTTCCAAATCTGCACCTTCAGTAATTATGAGAGCTAAGCTTCTCTCCTTTTTGGGAGTGTCCATCTTCATGGTTTGTCTCCTCATTTCATAGGCAGTTAAATTTCCAATTAGTTCATCCAGTCTGAGGGTAGCAATGTTCTTGGATTCCTGAATGGCAGTGATCTTGCTTTCCCATGTGACTGGCAGAACTCTTGTCAGAATCTTCTCAACCTTGTCTTCTTCAAGGATAATCCTTCCAAAATATTCAAGTTCATTTGTCAAAGTGGTGAATCTAGTGTACATCTCCTGGATAGTTTCTCCTTCCTTCATAGTAAAATTCTCATATTGAGAATACAGAAGTGTTCCTCTTGATCTTTTCACTTGAGGTGTTCCTTCATGAGCCACTTGTAGAGTGTCCCATATTTCCTTAGTAGTTGTACAACTTTGGATCCTACTGTACTCGTCTGGTCCTAGACCACATACAAGCCACTTCTTGGCCTTAGCATTTTTCTCCCACTTCCTCAGGTCCTCAGCAGTACAATCAGCCCTTGTTTTTGGCACATCAATTCCTTCAGCATTATTCTTAGTGGTTGCTAGGGGACCATCAGTGACTATGTCCCAAAGTTCATAATCTTCCCCTATAATGTGATCTCTCATTCTGTTCTTCCACCAAGAATAGTATAGACCATTGAAAAGTAGAGGCCTGGCAGTGGATTGCCCTTCCCAGTTCCCAGGTGGTGCACTTATTGTTGATCTTCTCCTAAGGTGTTAGCATCGTCAAGGATAACCTGCTCTGATACAATTGATGTTCTAAATGTCAATACCACAAAAGAGAGGGGGGTGATTTGTGTGGTACCTAATTTTTGCACTAGAAGAACCTAGTTCTTCTAGGTGTTCTAACTACTACTGTTTGCGGAATTAAAATACAGAAATAAAAAACACAGAGATTTTTACGTGGAAAACACCTGGCTCAAAAGGTGAAAAAACCACGACCTACTACTCAATAGGATTTTCCCAAACATCCACTAAACTCAATGAGCAAAAAACAACATTTACAGAACTCTTGTAAACCTAAGGATTAACTCTAATCCCAGTATGGCACGCAGCCTCATCTGTTGCGACACCTTCAAGTTAACTCTAACTTGAATACTCAAAATACCTAATACAATTGCTTCTATGAAAGCTAGAAAGGTACAATATTAAATCACCTACTACAATTGAACTAGAATAAGAATAAACATAATGGAACTGGTTCTTCTATCTTGTTCAAGTAGCTGCAGGCGTGCACACTTGATCTCACATAAATTGCTTGCAAAATAGTCTTGATCTTTGATCTCAATTTTTCTTAACTTCAGCGTATGTGCATACCTGTAAAAGAGAACAATTCAATTATTTATTAGGTTAGTAATCAGAGTTTGATCATG
>MU671251.1:9086-20822 GCA_026770625.1 Nicotiana glauca | reverse complement strand
ATTATTGATTTATATAAGTTTGTAAATATAGACATCGACTTGATGTTTGAGCATTTTAAACAAATTAAAATGATGTAGTATTATTTTGGAGCTTGAACTTGAGGTAAGTTGATTAAAACTTACTTTTCATGAAGAATTTTCTTAAATGTATATTTTGAGTTAGAAGGTGAGATTATTTAAAAATATACTTTCGTGCTTGTGCGGACAAGGAGGTAAGGGTATCACCATGTGTTTTGAATTACGTTGCACATGGAGTATCATGTTGTTTTTATAAAAATGTTGTTTTTCAAAAACTTCTTGGCAGGTTAAACTTGAGGCAAACGTATAGATAAAGGAATAAAATATTTGAATTTTATCGTTTATGATTTTACAAAATAGAAGTGTAACATTTTCAAAATCTTTAAGTATTGGAATAGCACTGGTTAGATAGGTAAGAGAAAGAATTTCATTTGATTTTGTTCAAATGGTTTAAATTGACTACAAAAGTCTTAATTTGATAAAATCTATATTATATTAAAAGGAGAGTAGTTTGCAATGTGATTAAGCAAAGTATGGGACTTGGGCGTATGCCCGGAATCAAATTCCAAGGTCCCAGGCCCGAGAAATGAATTTTTGAGTAAAATTATTTTCTGAAAATATTTAAGGAAAATGAAAATAAAATTTGATTAAAAAAGATGGTATCGGGCCCGTATTTTGGTTCCGGCACCCGGTACAGGTCATATATATGATTTAAGGGCTTCCTGTAAAGTTTGGTTGAAAACGGACATCGTTGGCGTGTTTCGGACTTAAAACGAAAGATTTGAAGCTTTATGAAATTTTGAAGAAATCATGGATTTTAAGGCTTAATTCATTATTTATGATGTTATTTTGATGATTTGATCGCACGGTTAAGTTCGTAGGATATTTTTGAGTCAGTGTGCATTTTTGGTTTGGAGCCCCGAGGGTTCGGGTGAGTTTTGGATAGGTGTCGGGGTGGTTTTGGACTTAGGAAATCTGCAGGTTTTGGCTTCAGCTGTTGCAGGCCTATTTCTTCATCGCGTTCGCAATGCCTTTTTCGCGTTCGCGAAGCCTTGAGTTTTCCTTCATCACGTTCGCATCAGTGATCACGCGAATGCGTAGGGTTATTTGACCCTGGCCTTATTTTCTTCTTCGCGTTCGCGAACAGTACACCGCGTTCGCGAAGCCCCCGCCTTTTCTCCTTCGCGTTCGCGTACCCCTAGTCACGATCGCATAGTCTTGCATCCCCCTTCATCATGTTCACGTAAGGCCAAACGCGTTCGCGTAGGCCAAATTTTGGAGACCCAGCATTTTTCTCTTCGTGTTCGCATCCCTCCCCCGCAAACGCGATGCCTTGTCAGTCCCTACACTTCGCGAACGCGACCCCCCTGTCGCGAACGCGAAGGGAAATTTCACCCAGTGATTTTAAAGACCCAAAACAGAATGCAAACGAGATTTTTACCCCATTTCACAAACCCTCTCCTCTTCAGAACTTCTAGGCAATTTTTGGAGCTCTTCTTCACCAAAGTTTCTTGGGTAAGTGTTTCTTAACTCGTTTTCTTCATTTTCCATCAACACTTATTAAATTCCTAGGCCTAAACATGTGAAAATAGGTAGAAAATTAGATAATTGGGTAGGGTTAGGGTATTCAAATATTTTGTAAATTAGACCTCGTTTTGGGTTCGAACTTGGAAGCAAATTATATATTCGGACCTGTGGGTGAATGGGTGAATTTATTTTGGTTCGAACCTCGTGTTTTGACCAAGCGGGCCCGAGGTTGATTTTTATAATTTTGGGCAGAATGTTTAGGAAAATATATTTGGGAATTTGGATTGGATTTTTTAGTATTATTGATGATATTAAATCAATTGTGTATAGATACGATTGGATCAGAACCAAATTTGAAAGGAAAAACGGTGCTTAAGGATTGAGTTGGCTATAGAACACCGGGTTGCACACCGCGACATAATTCAATGATAAATAATATTTGAGGAGCGGGTTGCACGCCGCAGGAGTGTTGATATATATTCGGATTGGGTTGCATGCCGCAATAGTTGATGATACAAGTGTGTTTAATTTGGATATTGTGTTTCATGTGGATAAAGGTTCCTTGTTTGCTGAAAATTTTTAAACTGTCTTAGATTGTTACTCTGGAATTATTATTAGTACTAGTATTACTTCTGCGATATTTTTTTTCCTTCCCAATTTTACTTGTCTATTTCTGTTTATTACCCGGTGTACATTATATAACTGCACAGGTTTATGTGAGTGTCTGGTTCTAGCCTCGTCACATGGGGTCGGTTGTGCTGATACTACACTCTGTGCTCTTTTGCACATATACAAGTTTCGGACAGCAGCAGCAGTAGCGCAATTGTGAGCAGTCAGACCAGTGAGACACCGAGGTAGCCTTGCAGGCATCTGCAAGCTCGGCGTCTCCTTTATCTTTATTTTCAGTCTGTTATCTCATGTATTCGAGACAAACAGTTTTTGTATCTCTTTCAAACGGTTGTGTTCAGTATTCTTAGTAGTTCGTGAGTAATGTGACACCAGTTCTTGGGTAGAGGTTGTTGAATTTCCGTATATTATTTAGTCTTATTAACTTAAATCTTCCGCTTATTTAGATTATTCCACTGTATTTATATTATTATCGTTAAATTGTTAAAAGAAGAATTTTGATAACGAACTAGGTAGATAAGAGTCGACTTGCTTAGGTCCTATTAGTAGGCGCCATTACGACTCCCGAGGGTGGGAAATCGGGTTTTGACAATTTGGTATCAAAGCTCTAGGTTACATAGGTCTCACAACTCATGGACAAGCTTAGTAGAGTTTGAGGGATCGATACAGAGACGTCTGTATTTATCCCTTGAGGCTACAAAGTTAGGAAAATTTCACCTTTGTTCTTTCCTGTCGTGCGGATTTATTTCTCTGATGCTAATTGAATTTCTACTATGTTCTTTCATAGATGGCGAGAACATGCGCTTCTTCATCTACCGCTCAGCAGCCCGAGGCCCCAGCAGCAGCTCCTACTAGGGGCAAAGGGCGAGGGCGAGGCCGTGCTAGAGGCCGAGGCAGGGGCAGAGCTCAGTCCCGAGCAGCAGCACCAGTGGCGGAGCCTCAGATTGATGTTGAGGAGGAGGTTCTAGCCCCAACAACTCCAGTGGGCCCAGCTCAGGTCCCAGAGGGGTTCATTGCCACCCTAGTTCTTCAGGACGCTTTGGTCTGATTGGTAGGTTTTATGGAGAGTGTCACCCGAGCGGGTTTTCTTCCAGCAGCACCAGCCACTTCTCAGGCTGGATGATGGACTTCGACTCCTGCTACGCACACTCCGGAGCTAGTAGCTCCCCAGGTTCAAGTTCTGGTGGTTCAGCCAGCTGTGGCAGTTCAGCCGGGTATAATGGCTCATACTGGCAAGGGTGCGGCTATGTCCACCGATGCTCTATGGAGGTTAGATAGATTTACCAAGCTCTTCACTACCACCTTTAGCGGTACTTCTTCAGAGGATTCTTAGGATTTCTTATGTAGCTACAATGAAGTTATTTGGACTATGGGTATTGTGGAGACCAATGGGGTCGACTTTACCACTTTTCGTCTATCTGGATCTTCCAAGACTTGGTGGAGGGACTATCGTTTAGCCAGATCAGTAGGGTCGCCATCTTTGACTTGGGATCAGCTTGTAGAGTTATTTTTGGGGAAGTTTCTTCCAGTCACTCAGAGGGAGGCTCTTCGCAAGCAGTTTGAGCGCCTTAAGCAGGGCTCCATGTCAGTCAATCAGTATGAGACCCGGTTCATTGATCTAGCTCGGCATGCCATTGTCATACTCCCCATAGAGAGAGAGAGAGAGGGTGATGAGGTTTATTGATGGTTTGGTCCAGCCAATTCGTCTCCAGATGGCTATGGGAGCCGGGAGTGAGATCACTTTTTAGGAGGCAGCCAATGCAGCCTGCCGAATTGAGATGGCTCTATCGCAGGCAGATGGCCATGGTTCGGATAAGAGGCCCCGTCACTCAGGCCGATTCAGCGGTACCTCGTATGGAGGTAGAGATTCTTATGGTAGAGGCTATCCTCCCAAGCCCTTTCAGTCAGCTCTTCAGGTTTCCCACGATACTTCAGGTGGTCGTGGTTCTCAGACCTACTACTCTAATTAGCAGCTTTACAGTGCACCATCAGCTGCTATTAGTGCACCACTGATTCAGAGTTTCCGGGATGGTCATTCAGGCCGCCAGGGTCAGCCACAACATTCGAGTGGATATTATGAGTGTGGTGAGTATGGCCACATCAGGAGGGCTTGACCTAGGTTGAGGGGTACCCAATCGCAGCAGCAGGGCTCTCACGCTATAGTACCGGCACCAGGTGTTCCACAGTCCGCCCAGCCAGCTAGAGGTGGACGTAGAGGTGCTAGAGGTGGAGTTAGAGGTCATAGAGATGGAGCTCAGACCACTAGGGATGGAGGTCAGCTAGCAGCCGGCCATCCCAGAGATATTGCTCAGGGTGGTGGGGCTCAGCCCCGATGTTATGCACTTCCAGCTAGGCCAGAGGCTGAATCTTCAGATGCAGTTATTACAGGTACTATTCTAGTTTGTGATAGAGAGGCTTCAGTGCTATTTGATCCAGGGTCTACGTATTCGTATGTGTCTTCTTATTTTTTACCATACCTGGTTCAGCCTAGTAATCTATTGAGTGTTTCTGTTCATGTGTCTACACCGCTAGGTGATTCCATTGTGGTCGACCGAGTTTATCGTTCCTGTATTGTGGTGATTGGGGGTCTTGAGACCCGTGTTGATTTGTTGCTTTTAGATATGGTCGACTTTAATGTTATTTTGGGAATGGATTGGCTATCACCCTATCACACTATCTTGGACTGTCATGCCAAGACTGTGACCATAGCCTTACCAGATATGCCCTATTTAGAGTGGAGAGGGACTCCTGGTCACTCTACCCGCAGTGTTTTTTCGTACGTGAAGGCTCGGCGTATGGTCGAGAAGGGGTGTTTGGCTTATTTGGCCTATGTTCGTGATTCTACTGCCGAGGTTCCCACTTTTGATTCTGTGCCCATGGTTTGCGAGTTTCCTGAGGTTTTCCCTTCAGATCTCCCAAGTATGCCACCCGACAGGGATATTGATTTTTGCATTGATTTTGCTCTGGGCACCCAGCCCATTTCTATTTTGCCATATCGCATGGCCCCGCTAGAGTTGAAGGAGTTAAAGGAGAAGTTACAAGACTTGCTTGAAAAGGGTTTCATTAGACCCAGTGTGTCACCGTGGGGTGCACCGGTGTTGTTTATAAAGAAGAAAGATGGCTCGATAAGAATGTGCATTGATTACTGACAATTGAACAAGGTTACAATCAAGAATAAGTATCCACTGCTGAGGATTGATGATTTATTTGATCAGCTTCAGGGTGCCAAGGTGTTTTCAAAGATAGAATTGAGATCTGGCTACCATCAGTTGAAGATTTTGGCATCCGATGTTCCTAAAACATCCTTTTGCACTCGATACGGACATTATGAGTCCTTGGTCATGTCTTTTGGGTTGAACAATGCCCCAACAGCTTTTATGGACCTGATGAATCGAGTGTTCAAACCTTATCTAGACTTGTTCGTGATAGTCTTCATTGATGACAAAATAATATACTCCCGTAGCCAGGAGGAGCATGAGCAGTATCTCAGAGTGGTTCTTCAGACTCTGAAGGATAGTCAATTATATGCTAAGTTTTCAAAGTGTGAGTTATGGTTGAATTCAATTGCACTTCTGAGTCATATTATATCCGCAGAGGGTATTCAGATAGATTCGAAGAAGATCGAGGCAGTCAAGAACTGGCCTAGACCTACATCAGCTACAGAGATTAAGAGTTTCTTGGGGTTGGCGGGTTACTATCGAGAGTTCGTGGAGGGATTTTCATCTATCGCAGCCCCGATGACTAGGACCCAGAAGGGTGCCCAATTTAGTTGGTCAGTCAAGTGTGAAGCAAGCTTTCAGAGGCTCATGACAGCTCTGACTACGGCACTAGTATTGATTTTGCCTACAGGTTCATGGCTTTATACAGTCTATTGTGATGCTTCCCATATTGGGCTTGGTGCAGTGTTAATGTAGGATGGCAAGGTCATTGCCTACACTTCGAGACAGTTAAAGATTCACGATAAGAACTATCCGGTACATGACTTGGAGTTGGTAGCTATTGTTCACGCATTGAAGATCTGGAGGCACTATTTATATGGCATGGCATGTGAGGTGTTCACTGATCACAAGAGTCTTCAGTACTTGTTTAAGCAAAATGAGTTGAATTTGAGGTAGAGAAGGTGGTTGGAGTTGTTGAAAGATTATGAGATCACTATTTTATATCATCCCGGGAAGGCCAATATGGTGGCTGGTGCCTTGAGTAGGAAGTCAACCAGTATGGGTAGTCTTGCTTTTATTCCGGTCAGTCAGAGGCCGCTTGCCTTGGATATTCAGGCCTTGGCCAATCGATTTGTGAGGCTGGATATTTCTGAGCCTAGCTGAGTGCTAGCTTGCACGATCGCTCGTTTTTCAATTTTGGAGTGTATCCATGATCGACAATTTGATGATCCTCATTTGTGTGTCCTTAGAGACACGGTACGACGAGGAGGTGCCAAACAAGTTACCTTAGATGCTGATGGAGTTTTGAGATTGCAAGGGTAGATTTGTGTACCAAATATGGATGGGCTTCGGGAGTTAATTCTAGAAGAGGCCCACTATTCCCGGTATTCTATTCATCCAGGTGCTGCGAAGATGTATCAAGATTTGCGGCAATATTATTGGTGGCTAAAATGAAAAAGGATATTGTGGCATATGTAGCACGATGTTTGAACAGTCAACATGTTAAATATGAGCATCAGAGGCCTGATAGTTTGTTTCAGAGAATTGGGCTTCCCGAGTGGAAGTGGGAGAGGATCACTATGGACTTCGTTACTGGACTTCTGTTGACTCAGAATAAGTTCGATGTAGTTTGGGTTATTATTGATAGGCTGACCATGTCAGCGCATTTCATTCCTGTGGTAGTCACCTATTCATCCGAGAAGTTAGCTGAGATTTATATCCGAGAGATTGTTCGCTTGCATGGTGTACCGGTATCTATCATTCCAGATCGAGGTACGCAGTTTACCTCGCATTTTTGAAAGCAGTTCAGCAGGAATTAGGCACCCAGGTACAGTTGAGCACAACATTTCATCCTCAGACGGACGGGCAGTTCGAACAGACTATTCAGATATTGGAGGATATGCTCCGAGCTTGTGTTATTGACTTTGGAGGTTCATGGGATCAGTTCTTGCCTTTGTCAGAGTTTGCCTACAACAATAGCTACCAATCGAGTATCCAGATGGCTCCTTATGAGGCCATATATGGTAAGTGGTGTCGATCTTCGGTTGGATGGGTTGAACCGGGAGAAGCTCGGTTGTTGGGTAAAGATTTGGTTCAGGAGGACTTAGATAAGGTCAGGATTATTCAGGAAAGGCTTCGTTCAACTCAGTCCAGACAAAAGAGCTACGCAGATCGTAAGGTTCGAGATGTAGCTTTCATGGTTGGTGAGCGTGTATTGCTCCGAGTTTTGCCTATGAAAGGCGTGATGGGATTTGGGAAGAAGGGCAACCCTAGCCCTAGGTTCATTGGTCCATTTGAGATTTTTGATCGCGTGGGAGAGGTGGCTTATAGACTTGCTTTGCCTCCTAGCTTATCAGCTGTGCATCCAGTTTTTCATGTATCTATGCATAAGAGGTATCACGGCGATCCGACCCATGTGTTGGATTTCAGCACTGTCCAGTTGGACAAGGACTTATCTTACGAGGAGGAGCCGGTGGCTATATTGGACCGGTAGGTTCGTCATTTGAGATCCAAGAGTTTTCCCTCTGTTCGTGTTCAGTGGAGAGGTCAGCCTCCTGAGTCTTCGACCTGGGAGTCCGAGTCTGATATGGGGAGCCGTTATCCCCATCTACTCCCCGATTCAGGTACTTCATTCTTCTGTCCGTTCGAGGACGAACGGTTATTTTAGAGGTGGAGAATGTGATTGACCCAAAGTGGTCATTACTGTTTTCTTATCCATTCCGAGCTTCCGAGGCCTTGAAAACCCCATTTATAGTTGCCTCGATTTACGTGCACAGTCCGTACGCGTAGCTGGAAGCTCAAATATGAAATTTTGTGAAAATTTGTTAAGTTTTGATATTAATATGAATAAATTTGACTTCGGTCAATATTTTGGGTAAACGGACACTAAACCATGATTTGACGGTCCCGGAAGATCTGTAGAAAAATATGGGACTTGGGCGTGTGCCCGGAATTGAATTCCAAGGTCCCAGGCCCGAGAAATAAATTTTTGAGTAAAATTGTTTTATAAAAATATTTAAGGAAAATAAAAATGAAATTTGATTAAAAATGATGGTATCGGGCCCGTTTTTTTGGTTCCGGCACCCGGTACAGGTCATATATATGGTTTAAGCACTTCCTGTAAAGTTTGGTTGAAAACGGACATCGTTTGACCTGTTTCGGACTTAAAACAGAAGATTTGAAGCTTTATGAAATTTTGAAGAAATCATGGATTTTAAGGCTTAATTCATTATTTATGATGTTATTTTGGCGATTTGATCACACAGTTAAGTTCGTAGGATGTTTTTGAGTCAGTGTGCACGTTTGGTTTGGAGCCCCGAGGACTCGGGTGAGTTTTGGATAGGTGTCGGGGTGGTTTTGGACTTAGGAAATCTGCACGTTTTGGCTTCAGCTGTTGCAAGCCAATTTCTTCATCGCGTTCGCGACGCCTTTTTCGCGTTCTTGAAGCCTTGAGTTTTCCTTCATCGCGTTCGCATCAGTGATCACGCGAACGCGTAGGGTTATTTGACCTTAGCCTCATTTTCTTCTTCGCGTTCGCAGACAGTACACCGCGTTCGCAAAGCCCCCGCCTTTTCTCCTTCGCGTTCGCGTACCCCTACTCTCGATCGCGTAGTCTTGCAGCCCCCTTTATCGCGTTTGCGTAAGGCCAAACGCGTTCGCGAAGGCCAAATTTTGGAGACCGAGCATTTTAGTCTTCACGTTTGCATCTCTCCCCGTGAACGCGATGCCTTGTCAGTCCCTACCTTTCGCGAACGCGACCCCCCCTGTCACGAAAGTGAAGGGCAATTTTGCCCAGTGATTGTAAAGATCCAAAACATAATGCAAATGGGATTTTTACCCCATTTCACAAACCCTCTCCTCTTTAGAACTTCTAGGCGATATTTGGAGCTCTTCTTCACCAAAGTTTCTTGGGTAAGTGTTTCTTAACTCGTTTTCTTTATTTTCCATCAACACCCATTAAATTCCTAGGCCTAAACATGCGAAAATAGGTAGAAAATTATAGAATCGGGTAGGGTTAGGGTTTTCAAATATTTTGTAAATTAGACCTCGTTTTGGGGTCGAACTTGAAAACAAATTATATATTCAGGCTCGTGGGTGAATGGGTGAATTTATTTTGGTTCGAACCTCGTGTTTTGACCAAGCGGGCCCGGGGTTGATTTTTATTATTTCGGGCAGAATGTTTAGGAAATTATATTTGGGCATTTGGATTGGATTGTTTAGTATTATTGATGATATTAAATCAATTATGTATATATACGATTGGATCGGAACCAAATTTGAAAGGAAAAATGGTGCTTGAGGATTGAGTTGGCTATAGAACACCGAGGTAAGTGTTTGGTCTACCCTAGATTGAGGGAATATGAGTTGAGTCATAATTGCTAATTGCTATTTGTCGAGTACGACGTATAGGCATGGTGACGAGTATCTATACGTTAGTGTCTAGCATGACCGTGGGTCTTTATATTGTGAATATTCTGATTTGTTGTCGTATCTTCCATGCTTAAATGATTAATTCTACATGTTATGAACATCATATGAAAGAAATTATGATATTTAATATTTAAGGAGCATTGGCTCAAGTTATGAGATGAATCGATAATTATACGAATTGGTTAAGCCCTTTGGAGCATTGGCTCAAGTGGCAAAAAAATGAATTAAAACTAAGAAGCGATAGAAAGAGGAGGAATTATTGAATTGTCTCCTTGCCAAAATAATTATGGAATTTTTTTTTTGTGTGTGTGTGTGTATATATATATATATATATATTCCTTGAATGGAAATTGTATTGTACATTATTGAGTCCTTATTGGGCCCTGTTAATATTTTCCGGTCCATTCCCTCGCCCCTTAATTGTGATTGTTGTCTGGGTGAGTAAACATGATAAATGAGATTTGTGGATCGGGTTGCACGCTGCAACAGTGATAATTGTGGATTGGGTTGCACGCCGTGGCATGAAAAAAAGAAGTAAATGGTATGGATCGGGTTCCACGCCGCAAAAGATGTTAAATGATATGGATCAGGTTGCACGTCGCGACATGATTAAATGATAAATAATATTTGAGGAGCGGGTTGCAAGCCGCAATAGTGTTGATATATATTCGGATCGGGTTGCACGCCACAACAGTTGATGATACAAGTGTGTTTAATTTGGATATTGTGTTTAATGTGGATAAAGGTTTCCTTGTTCGATGAAATTTTTAAACTGTCTTAGACTGTTACTCTGGAATTACTTCTGCGATATGTTTTTTTTCCTTCCCATTATTAGTACTGGTATTACTTCTGCGATATGTTTTTTTTCCTTCCCATTTTTACTTGTCTATTTCTGTTTATTACCCGTTGTACATTATATAACTGCACAGGTATATGTGAGTGTCTGGTTCTAGCCTTGTCACTACTTCGCCGGGGTAGGCCAGCTACTTACCAGCACATGTGGTCGGTTGTGCTGATACTACACTCTGTGCTCTTTTGCAGTGATACAGGTTTCAGACAGCAGCAGCAGTAGTGCGGTTGTGAGCAGTCAGACCAGTGAGACACCGAGGTAGCCTTGCAGGCGTCTGCAAGCTTGGCGTCTTCTTTATCTTTATTTTCAGTCTGTTATCTCATGTATTCAAGATAAATAGTTTTTATATCTCTTTCAAACAGTTGTGTTAAATATTCTTAGTAGTTCGTGAGTAATCTAACACCAGTTCTTGGGTAGAGGTTGTTGAATTTCCGTATATTATTTAGTCTTATTAACTTAAATCTTCCGTTCATTTAGATTATTCCACTGTATTTATATTATTATCGTTAAATAGTTAAAAGAAGAATTTTGATAATGAAGTAGATAGATAAGAGTCGTCTTGCCTAGCTCCTATTAGTAGGCGCCATCACGACTCACGAGGGTGGAAAATCCGGGTCGTGACAGTATCTTACAAAATCGACAGTTCATATCCAACGATCCCTTACTATTGAAAAAATATTTGTTACAAATTTTACTTTAGAGCTAAAAATATATTTTTTAGAAACATGTGATGTAATAAAATTTCTATATCTATATCTATATCTATATCTATATCTATATCTATATCGATATTATATTAAAAGGAGAGTAGTGAAGCATAAGATGAAGCCAAATGGCAAGCTAAAAAAAAGCAACTTGGCAATTTTAAGACAACATTAAAAATTTGAGTTATAAATAGAAACATAATTAATGAAAGTAGTAGTTCAATAAGAATTATTTTTTAATTATGATACAAATCTCTATTAGTAGTATAATTTAGTTAACATTTTTTTTGTACAATTATGGTAGGAACAAATTTTAATTAATTGATCAAGCTCTGTAACTGACCTTATTTTGGTACAATATACATTACTGTAGGTATCTTTAATTAAAATTTTATGTATAATTCTATGACAACCCAAAGGG
>MU671249.1:45821-61911 GCA_026770625.1 Nicotiana glauca | reverse complement strand
CATTAATAGAAATCCTCGTGCCTCTTAGTATGTAACCTCATGGAATGCTCTGCTCAGTGCCTAAATTGATTCCTGAATAACTCCAGTCCGATCTTGAACTCTGTTGTTACTCATCGTATTAGATCCCTTGAGTGTTGTAAGTTTAGACGAGTCAAAGATGAAGCTTCACAGTGTAATCACATGCATATTGGATAGGTAATTTTATGGTCAATTTATGATAACACATCTTAGGGTAATCGTTGAAGGTCATCAAGGGTTTAGTGGGAGTGTTCGCCTAGAGACCTAGAGTTTGGAGGGTGAACAGACTATTTTCAATATTTTCCCCTGAAAATGTATGTGAGTTGATAATAAAGGTAGCGTAAGTTTATTCCAGAATAGGCCGCACTAGGAATATGAAGTGTTCCCATGGCTGTTGCCATATATTCTGTAAATTCACATGTCTATGTCTAGAAAAGTAAGTGGAGATCAATTGTGTATCATTTTGGTGGGAATTATTGAAGGTGAAGATAGTGATAGTTAGATTATGCAAGATATCAAATTGTTATCCTCGTTATCTAAGTTTAGGGGTCGAAATTGTTCATGTGAAGGTATGCTGGCGAAGTCTGTAGATATAAGAGGCCATTGAAGGCCGAGAGTATTGTGGAGATAAAATGTTTTCTCTTGATTGCATGGCAGCTGGTTTTGATTTGAAAGGTACCTTCTAAGTGTTATGATTTTAGATTGTGCGGTCCGTGCCCAGTATCATCATGATAAAGTAGTATTTGTAATGCCGAGGTAATTTTCATCGATGTAAAATTATTGTGGTGCTTCATCGAGTTGAGAAAGCTACATGGAAAGCGGAAGATGAAATAAAAGAAAGAATTCCCCATCTGTTTGAACAAGTCTAGTAGTGATCGTGCGAATTTTTACCTCTAAGCAAACTGATGTTGGATTCCACTTAGTACAAAGACACCCCATATCTCTCCTAAATGCTTTACTACTGGAGTTCTTCAAGTCGTGCCGAAATTGAATGTGTTGCGATTATTTGAGTCATACGCAAACCCTTCTTGGTAAAAAAAAAAAAAAAAATTGTAAGGACTCGTGTGATAAGTAATTGGCTTATGATAGTATAGGTTGGCAATGATTAATTTATGTGTATATAGTGAATCGAAGAGGTTAAAGTATATGGGGGTTCATTGTAGTAATCAAACTATGTGTAAGATTGTGTCAAGTGATTGAATATGTGCAAGTATTGAGGAAATAAATTGTATACCAGTTGTAGGGATAATAGTAGTTGTGTAATGGTTCTTGGAAATATGTTTCGGGGGCTCTCTGACAGGTATATATGTCCATAATACAAAGGAAACTCTGCCGAAATTTCTGAAAAATTTAGGAGTTAGTCAAAATTTAAGGTCTTGAGGTTGGTGACAAAAGAGATTTATTATATTAAGCGTTTAAGTCGGAATCTACTCCTCATTCGAGGACGAATGATCCTAAGGGGGGGAGAATGTAAGGCCCCGGAAAATTTCGCTAAGTAATCTAGGATTTCGTGGTGCCACGTAGGCTAATTATTATATTTTATGTGCTATGAACATGGTGGACATCAATTAGACTTGGTAAATATGAGTATAAGTCTTATGGTAAGTGATGTGAGGTCCAAATGGAAGCCTAAGTGTATGCCAAATGGGAAAAATCTCGCAATAGGCTAAAATTTCAAATGGATTCGCACAAGGCTCCACTTTAAACGGTCATATCTAAATATGTATGAGGTTTTATGTGGTGAATAGCATATCAAATGAAAGGTCTTTGATTCTAGTTTCCAACGCTTCAAACCGTTCGTCATTTGGACATTCCTACGCGAAGTTATGGTCAAATTACCAAAGGCTGGAAAATGATATCCTGTGTCAATTCTGCGACCGCAGAATGTGTCGCATTTCTCACTCTGCGGTCGCATTTTGGCCGCAGAATGGGCCAGTGTAGCCCAGTTTTGGGCGTCGATTCTGCGAAGCATTCTGCGGACCGCATATCGATTCTGCGGTCCATTCTGCTATAGCAGAACCGACATCGTGGGGTTATTTTTTTTAATTTCTAAACCCGACCCCCTATCGATATATTAGGTGCTATAGCTCATTTTGAGCATTTTTCTGAACATTTCTAGAGGGAGAGAGAGGGGTTTTAGAGAGGGAAAGTTTTTCCCATCAAATTTCTCCATAAAATCTTGCTAATTCCTTGAAGATAATCAAGTGAAAGCCCTAGATCTTCATCCCAAGAGGTAAGATTTCATCACCCTAGCTTTTATTTCTATTCTTAGCTATAAGGAGTAATTAGGGAGGTGATTCATGAGTATAAGAATGGATTCCTTACATGCATATCAACCTTAGGTTCATGGGAAGATTGCTTAACATAAATAGGTAAAGATTGAGTTGGGAAATGAAGGAAACCTTGTAAAATAGATTTGAAATCAAGATGCTCAACTAGTATTTGATAAAATGCCCAAATGAGCTGAAACCATGAATTCTTCCTAATTTGTGTTCAATTTTGCTATGTCTCAAAATAGATTGAAGTTGATAGAATTTCCGGAATATCGTAGTAATTAAAGGAAAGCTCAAGAAAGGTATGTATGGCTAAACCCCCCTTTTATTAGAAATCGAGCTCCGTTGGTGCTTACGAACGTGTGGTAAGAGTTGAATTGGCTAGTGTATTGATAGTTATTGTGAAATTAATTGATGTACATATATCTATACATATTCGTGAAGGATGTGCCTCAATGTGAATAACGTGCCAATCTTGATAATTAGAGAATGATGAAAAGTATAATTATTTGTTGTGCCTCAATGTGGATAACGTGCCAATCTTGATAATTAGAGAATGATGAAAAGTATAATTATTTGTTGAAATACTTGGGCTATAAGCCGACCTTAACACAAAGAACTGCTCATGTTAGCTATGTGCTTACTTGCCTGTGATTTGCAACTTGAATTATCCTTGAAATGTGTGTCTATGATCACAACTTGTAAAGTGAATATTGAAAAGGGAAATGATGTGATGATGGTGGCCATGAGTGCCCCAGGAATTGTTATGATATGTGTGGATAAAGATTTGAAGGTGTTGACTGATGAGAATTGAGTAATGCCTCCAATGAGGTGACCTAGCCGATCGGGTCGTGATCGGACTCCGCTTGAGATGGCGGTGGTAATTGAGAATAGCGGTGAACACGTGACAGAAATACCCAAATCTATGTTGTGGAAACTGTTTGAAAGATTATATGAATTGCTTCTTTGATTTGCCCATATTATTTGTTTGTATCTGTTGATAGTTCTTTCTAGTAAAATGGTGTTTAGTTATACATACCAGTACAATTCAAATGTACTGACGTCCCTTTTGCCGGGGGCGCTACATTCGTGTTATGATTGTAGGTGGTTCTGTAGCAGGCACTCCAGTCCACCGGCAGTAGCACCTCCTCCACTTTCCATCAGCTATATTGGTGAGCCCCTTTCTCCTCGAGGCCCTGCATGGCTTATGCCGCTGTTCTTCCCGGAGTCTTATTTATTTTGTATTTGTATAAGGTATAGCCGGAGCCTTGTTGCCGGCATTTCTATATTATTCTCCAGTTATATGTAGAGGCTCCGTATATAGGTTATGGGTAGCGTCGGGTATTGGAAATTAAAATAGAAATATTGATGTACATAAGTCTATCACTTGTAATACCCTTAAAGTGGCGAAATGATGTTGCTAATGAAACTGAAATGGAAGTCATTAATTATATGTTAATAGAATTTGATTAACGAAGTCCGTCCGGGCTGGGTAGTATGCATGAAACCTGCCAGGCTTGCTCAGTCGGGTTTACTCGGTTGAGCGCCGGTCGCGCTCCTCGGATTTTGGGGCGTGACACGACAGAACTTGGGCCTCCCGGTCAAAGACACTAATTCGCTCCTCGAGCCCCTCTTCCCTAAGAGCGGCAGTAGTCCTCTTCATTTCTCGTTTAGCCTCATGAACGCGGATCGCCTCCTCCAACGCCCTGGCCCTCATCGAGGAATCCCTCTCCCAAAGTTTCAAGGCAGCAATCTCGCCCTCCATCTCCGCCAACATCCCGCTCCACTCCACGGCCATCTCCGCCGCCTTAACCTAGTTCTGCTCCGCCTCCAACTCCATCTCCCTCAACTTATCCCGCAGGTGCGCACACTCAGCGACAATCCCCTTTCCCACCTCGAGCTCCTCATCCTTCATACAAATTTTCTCACCAAGCGCCTGCAGCAGCTCTCGATCCCGCTTTTCCAGCTTCTCGCCCAGAGCTCGGTTACAAGGATTGTTCTTCAATCGCCCGTGCAGCTCTCGGCACCTATCACGATAACAGCGATATTTTCCCAGCATCTGCAGGAAGATCCTCGAACGGACATTGGCTCTGCGGATACTCTCCACCTCCAGCAAGTAAGTCTTCAAAACAAAGAGAACAATTAAAACTAAAGACCAGGCTAAGACAATGAAGAAACAACTGGAGTCGCGCTACGTACCCTCAGGCCCATCACGGCCACTGCATTCATCACCTCAACATCATAAACGCTCCTCAGGGACGCGTTCCCGGCCTCCGAACATAAAAACTCAAATTGTGACACCAAGCTACTTCCTTGGGTCAGTAGGTTCAAATATGAAGAAACTTCAATAAAATGGACTGGCCCCCCTGCGTGAACCGCAGAGTTGGTAAAGCCCTCCTCAAACATACGGACGTCGTCGGGGTCCAAATCAGACTCAGACTCATACACGTCTACCACATTCCTTCCCCTCTCCGCCGTCGATGATTCGAAACCGCCCGCCATGGTCGACGAAGGTGCGTTCGAGGTCACAACGGCGACCTCTGAATATTGACCTTCCGCCTCAACAACGGGAACTTCCGACCGAGTCTCCAAAATAGCAACATTCTCTTGGTTTGAACTGACGAGGGCAACTTCAACTAACTACCCCTTCCCAACGGCAGGCGCCACAACAACTTCTCCCTCTGACTCCGTTGGCGGAGAATCCAAATTGATCACCGTCGGAGGAGCCACCACAAATGCTACCCTCCGCCTTTTCGATGGCCCTTCTTCCTCTCCGGTTGGTGGCGAGTCAGTTCGAGGGCGGGTGGCCCCAGATGGCCCCACGTCTTGAGACATAGACCATGTCGGAGAGGCGGCCACTGATGATTCGACCGATGCTTCCCTCAATACCGGACTAGGCCCTGGCGCTGCAGTAAGTCGAGCAGACGCAGCCGGTCGACGGAAAGCTAACTGAGGAGCTCGGACGCGGCGAGTTCTCCCTAACCACAGCAAACAAATGTTCGATGAATAAAATCAAAATAACAAAAAATAGAAATGAAATAGGGCCGTTATTTCACCTGTCAGGGGCCTACATCCGTGTCTCTCCCGACAAGTCGACCATGTGCGAATCCCCACAGTATGAGGAAGCACGGCCTCGACCCATTCCCGGATCACCTCCAAAGGAGGCGGCGGCAGCTTTTCAGCTACAAAACATTAAAGTAAATCAATAACTACAAACATAAGGCGTAAAGAAGGTTGAAATAGGGCATTTTTCCAGTCAGAAACGAGGACTTACGTGCAAAGTTCCAAACTTCTGGGAACCCGCTCGGGTCTGCCACAAGGTGCTCAGTCCGAATATAGAAAAAAATTTCAAAGAAGCGACGGTTGGTCCTATTGTCCATCCCAACCACCAAGCCCCTCGACCCTCGGGGGCGTGCATGGATCATGGAGCTGCGGTCTTTTGAGGAGCAAAGAGGCTAAGCATGTGCCTTAGAGTGACCTCCCTACCGACTAGCTCCGCATACTCGATAAACATGAGAAACAGTTTATAGAGGTAAGGAGAAAGTTGGTCCGGACACACCTCATAATAACGGTAGAAGTCGACCACCAGCATCGGGAGCGGGAGTGTGTAACCCACAAGGAAGGGGTAAGCATAGAACGAGCAATACCCTCGACGGTCGATCTAAACCCTATCCTCAGTCTTCGCAAGTGCGATCTCGACGTAGCGTGGAATGACCCACTGCTCCCGCATCTGTGCTATCCCCACTTCCCCTATTAGAGAAGCAATGTCCACCTGCTCCACGCTGCCTGGTGCGCCAAAATCCACCACCGAATTTCTCGAACGAGGCAGAACTTCATCGACTGAAGGAACTTCTTCACATTCCATCAGCTCTAAGCCTTCAGTTGACTGAGCGGGATTTTCAACCACCGTAGAATTAGCCAGAAGATTACCGCGAGAAGAAGTTCCTGCCATAATTGACTCACGAACGAGAGAAAGAAGAGCTTTTATGGGAGAAACGAGGAGATCAATGATGATAGCGATTAAAAGAGGAAAGAAACATGCGATTTAGACGATGGAAAGGTTTCTCAGGATTTCTCTCGAAAGAACGATGAGTGTGCAAAAGGCAAATGACAAATCCTCTCTGTTTGTAAGAAGCATACCCTGCCTTCACGAAACCCAATAGTCATCATTAATACATGATCGGGCACGAAACGACTCGGTTTCATGGAAACGTGCGCCATTATGAACGACTGAGCGAAATAGCGATTCACTTACCAACCGACGTTTCAGTTTCAAAACCATCATAACGCGAAAAGGCGCCCCGGGGTCATCTCGAAATTTTTAACGCCATTAATAAACGAAAGGCAAGTCTGTCTCCTCCTGATTACGCCACACTATCCGTCCGCCGAGGTCGGCACAGGCACGACCCCGACGAACGGAGGGATTAACTGTATTGATAAAAATCTGACCATACGACAGCCACGGGGCCTGCCCCGTCCTAACCAATTTATAACGAATGGTCAATGCAACTGACTTTTAACTCATGACAGTTGTTCTTAAGGCGAACAAGGGGGTCACGGCCCTTTCGCGACAAGAGGACGTCTCCTCGACTAAACTACGACAACTCGTGACCAGTTCACAGAGCTTGAAGCTATAAATACCAAGAAAGAGAACCTTCAAAGGGGGCTTCTTCTTCGACACGGCTAAGAAAAACACAAAAATAGAGGGATGCGCTCCATGAATGGGGCTACGAACAAGACAAATGTAAGATCCTGAACCTCTTTAAGGAGAGGCAGGTCAAGCTACTATGATGAAAAACCTCGTTTATATCATTCTCCAATTGATTATTCGTATATCTCAAGTTTGTCTTCCGATTCAGCGATTAATTATGATTGGCTATGATTTGCCTTTGATTCATTTTGATTGTTTTCACTTATAAAGTATTTAGCATCTTTTGAGTCAAACAATAGCCAAGACTTTTGACACATCCAAACTAATGACTGTTTTCTTATAATAAAAATGGTCCCTTAAGAAAGACAAAATATTCAACTAATAACAAAAGCCTGCCGATAAATTTCAAGACATCACCATGTATTCTGCCCTACAAAAGCTAGGAACTCGCTATAACATGTTAGTTCTTAGCATAGCACACTAAGCTACTAGCTTGCTGGCTAGCTCCTCTGAATAATATACAAGAAGACAGCCACTTTCGTCAAGTAGAATTTTATACAAGTAAAAAAAAACTACAGTTTGACATCTTCAAACCGCAGCAAAAAACTTCCAGATATGAAGTTTTTATTAATATCCATTAGCAAATGATTACTCAATTATTTGAAATTATATTGTAAAGTTATGTTTATTTTATTTGCAATAAAAGAACCACTTAACTATTTCTATAGCAGTTAGAAGGTCGTTCAAATAGATTTCTCAAATTTTCCGTTGTCCAATACCTATTTTATTCTCTACAAATTTAACCTTTATTTTTTTCATATTATAATTTATTTTTGCTAACTCTATATTATGGACTTACTATTGAATATATAAATTTTATTTATAAAGTAAAAAAAAAAAACATAGTTTCCAAGCCTATATACTCTTGGAAGAAAATAAAGCAAAGTTTTCACGCATATATAATGTAAATTATAAATATACATTTATTTTAAATAATTATTTTATATTACATGAATGCAATATATTCTTTAAAAGCTTTTTTCTCTTTCCTTCTTAATCGTGTAAGCTAATATTTGAGTTTTTGTTGTTATTATCAAAATTATTGATACAAACAAAATATTCTAATTAATTTTTGTTACGATACTCAATTAATTGATTCATCAATTTCAGTTGCTTAAACTCTTATTTTATAACTCATAGGGTAAAATAGGTTTTTGACCACGAAAGTTTGAGAAATCTAGTTGAGTGATCATTTGGTGCTATAAAAATAGTTAAGTAAATTTTTTATTACAAACAAAAGAAATACATAACTGTATTAGATAATTTCGAATAATTGAGTGATTATTTAAGCAATGGACTTTCAATTTTTATATTCCACAGTTCGAGATGTGATTTTAGAAATCAAAACTTGATAATATTAAATAGAGGTGTGGAGCTTCAACATGCCGAATAAGGTCACGAGACCATTAGGAAAATACAGTAAATCCAAGATCTGAAAACTAGCTATTAGAATGTTTAGGAACTTAGCTTTAAGGACCTCGCAAGAGGTGTAACTGCTTTTTTAATTAGATTCTGATATCGTAAATCCATCATGTAAAATTGAAAACTGAGGAAGTAGAGCTCTTTGGAAGAAGCCAAATGCATTCTCAATGATCATGTATGGCTGCCCAAAGAATGAAACTGAGAAATTGAAACTTCAAATCTCATGCAATGCATGATTGACCATGACAGACAAAATTTCGACAAAAGTAAAAAGATTGAACATCGCATAGTTGAAAATCAAATTGGATATACTTATCGAAAATGAAGGCATTTGTGCTTCCTTCCTCCGATTCAACTATGAACACGGGCATGGTGTACATCATTAGTCTAACAAGAAATAAGACATAGTATTCGTTGAATGCACTCCAAATTAAGAGCCGCCTTTTGATGCACTTAGATATCTATTTAGCTATACCTCAAGCTCAATTTAAAGTTAATGGTACATACTGTGAATTAGCACTTTATTCAGGCCTATACAACATGCTTTCTAGGCACTTAAAAATGGAGTACCTCATATGATAAAATCCCTCTCTGGGACAGTCTCTACTATTGCTATGTTGGGGAGGGTTACGTTGTGCAAGACTGACAAGGGACTGATGTAAAGAAATAAGGAAATGCTACTCTAGGTTCATTCTTAACGCATCTAGTAAATCATGATATGCATCAAGTTGATGTATTTAATTCACAGTAAGCAGGACTGTACATCTCCCCCTTTTCATTACTTTTGTAACATCATAGAATCGGTCCATGTTATTTTACGATAACAATAACAATGACCATGTCGTCTCAGTCCCAAACAAGTTGTGATTGACATCGTATATCCTTACTTCTTTCTTTAAACTCAACTCATATCATTATCAATACCAGTAAAGTGAAACTAAAGATGAATATATGTATATTGTAATAGTTGTAATTATAATATTAGAAGTGCTCTACCAAGTTTAAAACCTATTTCGCAACTAGTAGGTATATTTGGATCTTTTTCTTTTATTATACCCTATCTTCAGCTAAATATGCATTGATTCCAAAGATTTATAGGCGTTATGAGACATTTTCTTTCCATGTGATTTTAGGTCTATATTGACCCTTTTAATATCTTCACGCACTGTAGTTTGACACCTACAGACCAATGCATCTGTAGGTCGACACAAGACATGACCAAACCATTTTATTTTATCTTCAATTCATTCTACTTGCACCTTCTAGTGAATGTGGTCATTTTTAATCTTATCTAATGTTGGGTGACCTCACTCCATCTTAGCATCCATATCTTGCATCGCTCATCTTGTGGATATGTTGGACTTTAGTATCACAAGATTCACTATCATATAACATAGCCGATCTTGTAGCTATCCTATGGAACTTAATTTTACTTTGGTAGACATCCTTGTCTATTTCAACCATCCGGTTTTAATTTTATGAGTAATATCTTTATCTATCATTTCAGACTTCTGAAATAACAAGCCTGGATCTCTAAATTGTGTACATTCAATATCGTAATCCCAACTAATCTCATCTTAACTTCGCTCTTCTTGTATTGACCAAACTTGCATGAAGTAAACACCATGAGAAAAGACGTTCATGAAAAGGGACATTTTCACTTGACCAAATTCTCTCATCATTGTTTATACACCTGCCGGCCAGTAAACTCCGAAATTCTAGCTAATTCCGACAAAAACCTAGCTGGATAAGGTGATATTGCCACAATCTACCCCCACTAAAAACATCTCTGATGTGTAAGAGACTGCTGATGGCATGCTTAAGACGTTGTTGGGATATTATACTCCTCAAATCCTCTCTTCTCTCTCTTTTCTTCTGATATTCTCATTAAATTCTTGCTTCTCTCCCCCTCTCTTTCAAATAGTTGCAAAAACTGAAAGAGAGAAAAGAAAGGAAGGAAAGAGAGAAGCAACATGCCCAAGAAAATTCGTCTAGCGACCAAGTTGGGAACTTGCTGCGTTAAATTTTAATGCAAATATACCCACAGTAAAAAGAAACACAGATTAATAAGTATGCACTAATCTGAAATTATATTCAGATCAGCTATGTAATTAGTGTTATGCTATCAATTCGTCCAATTTAGCCTTTCGAGAGATATGTAAATTCAGATGGATGAGTTCAACTTGTTACTATATATAACTAATTAAGTAATTTAGTAATAGGTTTAACAATGCACTAATTGACTTATAAGCAGAACTTAAACGTACTATTCAATTGATATTAAGGTTAACACACCTAACAAAAACAACTATCTGGTGGTTTTTGGAGGGAGGCTTAGACATGATAAGTTTAAGAATAAACCATCAGTTGTGAAAGGTTGACACCACTAGGAATTTTCTGGCAACTTGGTTTTAGTTCTCTCTTTTAGCCACGCCTAGCTAGCTAGCTCCATTACTTGTGTATAGAATGATAAAACATCACTTTCTGTAGACAAAACACTAATTTACATAGAATAATAAGGTTAATTAGGACATCGATCACTCTCGAGAATAAACAAAATTATTAGAATGTTAAATATATAAACCAACAATTAATTTGAGCTATATAATCAAACCGAATAGCCTGTCATCACTTAATTTTGGAAAAGTCTCAAGTTTTAAGATGAGCTAATTAATTGTTTAAAGATTGTTAAAAGGAGAAGGGAGGAGACACGAATAGTAGTATATGAATTCTTTCAAGCGTGCAACTTTTAATATCTGAAATAGCTGTTTACTGTGCATTAATTAAAATTTTTTTGTGTTCAGAAGTTGGGTTTTCACCTTCAATTCCTCCGGTCTTTGATTTCATATATAGTACAGTAGTAAATCAGTTTGAATCATGTAAATGGAAACTGTTTTTCTTATGTTATTCTAACAAGATTGAGCAGAGTTTGGCTGAGGCACAACAGCTAGCTTTTTAGACGATAACAAATTAAGAAAGGTATCAGCGAAAGCCAAAGAGCAACTTGAGAACAGAAAGGGTAGCTGCTGATCAATGCTGACAGGAAGCAGCTACCAAAAGTGAGTAATGATGACAAGTGACAGACGAAGAAAACTATATATATAGAAGAAATACACAAGTATACATGCATTAGTAGTACTAATTAAAAGCATCTTTAGAAATAGTAAAGATGCTCGCAGAAGTTAATGATAGATTGTCAAAATGAAATGTTGGTATATATATGTGTACCTTTATAAAAGCTCTGAACCAATTCTGAAGCAGTATAGTACCTGCTGGCGGGCGTGCCCAACGAAGCAGCGACAAGAACAACAACCTACCAAAGGTAATAAAAACAAAATTCATTCATGAAAAAGAAAGCCCGACCTAATTTGTATGTTAATTCCTTTGCATCATTCATTAGCCTGACTGAAGGCTGATCAATGAGCTACACATTTCATTTGAACTGTGCACCAGCTAGCTTGAGGAAATCAAAGTCCGCAAAAGTCGGTTAGCTTTCAAGTTAACGTAGAGGGAAATTTATGAAGACGAATAGTTAGCCAAGAAACGCTTGTGTAAATAGTAAAGCTCTTTTTTCTTTTGTTTCTATCAATACAATCAAGGTGCTTAACTGAAAACTGAGGCATTACTACACTTTGAGGGTCGAAACCAAGCCCCGTAGTTGGAAATTCAAACATAAAATAACCAGTATAAAAGGATCTGGTGTGATATCCTAGTATTTGCAAAGTATCTCATCATCTCTATTAGAGTATTATGCACAAATTCATCTTGAACACATTTGCTCATTTTTCATTTTTGTAAAGCGAACGCCAACTCTCTGTGGTGTCTTTGCAATGACATTTAATTTTCTTTCTTAGGAGGCCATAAGGACTCATAACGGACCCGTACGTTCCCTATGACACATCATGATGAAGAAACCCTTTGCAGCTAATTCTCTTCAATTTACACTTGTTTGGGGTTTTAGAAATGATCAAATTTCCAAATCCAAGGACATGGACTCCTTGCCTTTGCCGGACGATTCTTCGTCGGTGGGTGCTGTGTGGAGCGGCTTGGCATCATCGTAGTTGTTAAAAGTCCTAAATTGGAGCGAAGGAGTTGAGGTTGAAAATTGGGGAGTATGAGAATAAGTTGCTGTAGGCAAGGAGGAGGAGGACGAGGACATGTCACATGATTCATCCGAGTCTGAGACGGTACAGTCCATATTCACGCCGAACAGCCTGAGTCGCTTTGGTGCTGCCTTGCCTTGGACAACTGGTACCGAGTCGAACACCATTGGCTCCACAAGCCTACCACTTCCTTCTCCAACAATACTAGTACTACTACTACTACCTCTTTGCATTTGCTTCATTAATCCAACCTCCTGTGTTGGGACATGGGCAACTGATCCCGATCTCAGATAAACTACTGACCCGCTCGGACAAGGGTTTCCATTTACCACGATTCTACTGCCAGCCATGTTGTTGAAATTAGAAGCAGTATCGTAGTAATTAGGAGTGTTCCTAAATCCATTGGCGCTGTAGCTATATTGCTGCTGATGAGACATGTTGCCGGCAGGACGGGTATGTAAAGGTGAATGGTCTGGCTGCAAAAAGAGCGGATGATTCCAAGCAGCTGGGTATTGATGATTAATATTGGAGCGGTATTGGAAATTATTAGAGAAATGGTGTGAAAGCGGAACATGAGTCATGAAGTGGGTGTGGAGATGGTCGGTCGGGGCATCTGGACGGCGCCTCCAATCGATGAAGAGACGATCTTTGCCTAATTCACCTACTCCGCGCTGAAAAGAGACAATATCCCCGGCATCGAGCTTCTTCTCCTTGACAAAGCGGCTCCAACCTTTGGTCATGACATAGCTTTGGCTGCTATTCCAGTAAGAATATCTGAACCGCCAGGGCTTTCCGTTTCTGTCTTCGAAATTGAGGTGGAGACCTTTCTCGTTGGTTGAGGAATCAAGAGGGAAATACTTCTCGGCGTGCTGTTTGGGGATGACTAACCGATTGAGCTTGCCGACGTCACTGGGAGTGACTACCTTATCGAACATGTGTTCTCTCTCAGTCAGCACCATGGAATTAGCAGTTGCACCAACTCCAAGATCCACAAGGTTGTGATGATGACTATGCTGATGTTCATCAGCGTCGCCCTCACAATGATTTACGGTAGAGGGAGTATCCATCATAACGACCTCAGTACTACGTCTTCACCATTATTAGCTAGCGTGGCGGGTGCTACTGCTGCTTAACCAACTTCTTTGATGGTTCGATCTGCTGCTACTGATAGGAGAAAGGGCTAGAATTAATCTTCTGGGCGGAAAAAGAAGAATGAGAAAATGGGGCATGTAAATTTTGAGGAGCCTTGATCTTTGAAGCCACGTCCACCTCACAAGAAATTCATGATCAGATCAGCATGCACCGTCCAAGATAGATATACCGTACTTGTCCAAGGCATATATAGATCGAATTAGAGAAGATGTGTTGCTCATGAAGATGTGAAACAAACCCCAAAAAACCAGAAATATGAGCAAAACCTCGCTAAAATAAAATGGGATTGAGTCCAGAAATATGGTTATTGGTTACTCACACAACGGAGTCTAACTCTGAGAGGAGTTTACTGGAACTAGGGTTGAAAGAGTAGCAGCTTCCATTGATAAAATTAGCTAGCTAGAATACAGAAACTAGAAATCAAATGAGGCTGAGTGCGCTCTTGTTTGACCAAGAGGACCCATAGAGGTGATGACGCTCATAATCAGCCCACCAACACACCTTCTCCTTCTCCTTCTCCCTCTTCTTCTAGCTGTTGACCTTTTCGTTTGTGTGAGATATACAGAGGGATAGTATTACAATTGTATGTGGGTAATTTGTCTTAGTGGGGTGGTTCCCTGGAATCTTCTTTTTTAAGTTTGGTAAATTTAGATAAGTTTTATTTTGTGTTCGTACAGAGTCTACCTATTTGTTCGAGGCTTCTTTTTGTTCCCCAATCTTATACTTCTGGGTCATAGAATTCTGGGTCCATAAAATTGTAAGACAAAAAGTTGTCTCATACAAACTAATATATGCTCCCTCCGTTCCAATTTATGTGAACTTATTTGACATGGCACGGAGTTTAAGAACAAATGAAGACTTTTGAAATTTGTAGTCCTAAACAAGTCCAAATGGGGCCCAGAGTATTTGTATGGTTATAAAAGCTTCTCATTAAGGGTAGAGTTATAATTTTAAGCTAAATTATTACCAAATTTAGAAAGGGTTCATTCTTTTTGGAACGGACCAAAAAGGAAATAGGTTCACATAAATTGGAACAGAGGAGTAACTAATATAAATTGTAGGAGATACAAAATAAAATTTTCTCCGTTTCATACTTTAAACTTTCCTTCCTAGATCCTGCTTCCTACTTCCTAATTCCTACTTCCTAGTTCGTTCGCTGAAGAGGACGTGTCTCTTTAAGTAATTTACTTCATACCTACCCGCACCCCTCTGCGGGTCGGAGCGTAAGGGTGGACTCTCGAGGGGCCCACGAACTATCTGGTTGGGTTCATGTGAACTCGTCCTTGTATCAGATTGGGATGGGTGGTAGCATCCCAATTAAATTGGAATTCTATACTCAGTACTACTATTCTATTCTATACTTACTTTTGCATAACTAGATTCGTTTAACTGCGTTACCGTTACCTTTACCTTTTTATTAATATCCAAACTGTAAGCAAACAAAAATAGTGGGAAAAAGTTACTATACTATGTTAAAGTATTTTATTCACTCCCAACAAGTGACACTGTTAATTTAGTCTAGTAATATAGTATTACTAGTATTATCTTTTAGCATTGCATTTAGGCCCACGAAAACGCCAGCTGTTTCGTAAACCACGAATATCTAGTACCATCCTAATTTTTTCGACTAGCTAGCCTCATCCTTTCTCTTTAATTTTTGTTTCTTTCTTTGTATTTTTTCTTTAATTTGGGGAGGGCGGCGTATAATTGTGAGTAGGCATTAAAATTTGGAGATAGTTGCTGTGCGGTTATGAACATTATCAGAATCAAAGTAGTATTTAATTATTTGTCGTAATTAGCCAGTAGTAATATTTTAATTTGCAAATGGGGTTGCCCATTTGATCTAAGTATATTATTATTAAGCCACAAGTACGTAGACATCAACTAGCTAGCATTATCGTATTCATTAAGCAGGCTTTGGATTATTGACTTGCTGTCACTACACATAAACAAATAAATCCGTACGATGCTAATTAATTAGTCTATGCATGTGGCAATAAGAGTGGAGTTGATCCTACTCCTTATTAATTCATAGGCTGCTAAGGGAGTACCTACTACTTTCATAAGATTATTTTACTCCATATACCACAAATTTCACAATTCACAAATGTATTGGTCAAAATTTGATCGATTCAAAAGTTATTAAATATTTTTTAAACAAATCAATCAAAAAGAGATGAAGGGGTAAATTATAGTCAAACATAATTAATACTGGATCAGAATACGAAAACAAAACACATAAATATCGGACAGAAATAATATTTGAGGAGCTTTATTGATTATAGAAATTTATCCTACCTCTCCTTGGAGAGGTTCAGGGAATTACAATCATGTTGCTCCCTTCATGGGTGGTTGAAAAAAAGGATCTTCCCTTGGCGTAGGATCAAGGTTTTATTCACAGAGTTTTGCCA